>WEIT01027139.1:19180-40143 GCA_013389985.1 Dryoscopus gambensis
ACCACTACATTTTCCCCTGTGAGCAAGCTAGCAGAGAATTTTCACAGCCTTCCTCCCATTTTATGTCTGGACTTAAAATAGTCACATAAAAATGTAGAAGTAATCGAGTATTCCACATACAAGATGAAGTTCATATGTCTGATTTTTTTTCTGAGGAACTTATATGTTTAGTGGTCTTCTTTCCATGTATGTTTAGTGGTGTAGAGTAATTCCCTGGAAGGTGCAAGAAAGAATGTGAAAGCTGATAAAGTGAAGAGAATTCAAAGAAGGGATGTGAAGAAGATGGATTGACAAGGTATGGAGGTAATTTTTGTCCCTGAGAATACAGTAACGCTTCCCGGAGGCTATACCCCAAAAATACCAAATATATCTTTATTCCTGTTTCTGGTCCCCACTCTCCCTTCACATGCATCACCCAGTGAGTTAACAGTGGGCTTTCTGGTCATGAGATTAGACCCTCATCTATAAGTTACATAAGCTTAATGCTAAGTCCCAGCTCTGAATAGTTTTGGCTAACACAGGAGAGGGAAGTCCATTCTCTGTATAGGGGAAAGTTCATTTAAATATTTATAATAGGAATAACTTTGAAAGAAAGAGCCTTATTCCCAGAGGAAATTACTGCATCATCTAGTTTGATAAGGGAGCTTTTAATTTTCCTGCATTGGATGTCATCTTACAAAATTGCCAAGAATTTTGCTGCTGATGTTAGCAGAATCTAGATCGGTGCCTGGATGATTTCTTTATTAATTGATGTTTGTGCTTGGAATTATCTCCTTATTGTAGCTTGACTTCATTCTTTCTCTTTTGCTTTTTATCACAATTTATGATAGCAAAAAAGTTTAGAAAGGTTTATTAAACCTGTCTCTCTGCCACTTTAAAACTGTTAACCATGTTCCATCTTTGTAATGATTGCTTAAATACCCCTTTCTATCAGACTTATTTTCTAACACTTCCTTTCTGGATGGACCAATAAAATAGTTCTAAGGGAATGTATGAACATATTAGGGGAAGGTTTTTTCTCCTCAGTATCTCCAAGAAGCCAGCCCCACTTCTGGAGCAGGAACACTATGATAATATATCACAGGCTTGTTATATCAATTACTGTACAATATATCACAAGCTGCTACGGTCTTGTTTTACAAAAAGGCTACCAGTTGTAATGGCACATTGAGGATATTTAATAGCACTCATGCAGAACCCACTTCATCACTACTTTATAGTATGTGAGATAACAGCTCAAGAAATATTCTGGGCCAGCCTAGATAAAGTGAATATTAAATATGAAATTTAAAACACTTCTTTGGTTTCTTTCCAGAAGTATTGGACACATACTATTCACTTACAACTCCTGCATGATTAAAATTTGAGTTTTGTTACTTAGCCAAATATTGTATTGCAACATTAATTGCGAGATTACTTCAAATTATTTTATTATAATCACTACCTTTGCAGAGTCAGGTTTTAAAGCAACAAACACATGTGACCATTTATTGCTCATGGAATAGGATTAGAATCATTATTAGAATCACTGGAATGTAGTACAATCTTAGCATTCTGACTTCAAAAGGAATTGCACATTTAGGCAATTCTACATTTTCTTAAAGCCAAGCTAAGCTGATTCCACATGACAGTGGTTTTAATGAGGCTCAGTAAACAGTACAGTTTGTAACCTCAGGCCAACTGCTGAGCAGAAGCCAAGAGCAGTGCTACAGCTTTAGTGAACCCATTACTGTGATAGATGCTGGATCCTAGAGCAGCCTGAGTCACTCATTGCACAAGAGATGAAGCTCCAATAAATAAAAATGAATATCTAAGGTGATGGGTGACAACTTCATGCAAATGTGATTTTCTCTGATTTGACAGTGCCTTGATAAAGTCTTAAAGCATGTGGCTTACTAGCAACCATTTACATTTTTAGTAGCCATTGAATCTTCTGTTTTACTTGTAGACATTAGAATTTGGGGCTTATGGCTGCCTACAGGTATTAAAAATTTGCTTTGCTTATGTATTGGGCCTAATTCTCAGAGCTACTCAAGATCTAGAACAGCTCCTATAAACTGTTAGGGTAGACAACAATGCTGAAATGCATATGTTTTCTTTGCCAGTTTATGGTGATTTTTATTAAATTCTTTTAAAGGTTAGTTGATATAGGTTGTTTCCTACCCCTAGGGCTGATCTTGAACCATGTTCCCCCACCAGCATATTCACTGACCTGGAGCCCGATGAGAGTCCTCCAGAACAGTCTGCATCCCCCTGTGAACAAGGTGAGGAAATGGTGGTTAAAAAACCACCAGAGGCAACATAACTGCTCTTTAAGGTGCTATGGCTCTCCTAGTCTTTATGAAAAAAGGGTATCTGGAAATACAGAATAAATGGATTTAGGGGCGAAAAAGAATAGAAGAGCAGAACTGAGATATTTAGTCTTGAAGTGAACAGGGAGGCTGAACCAACTCTATGGATGGTTATGCACCAAAAGCATAGACCAAAATAAACAGAAGTGTTGGCAGCACAGGATAAAAAAGTTGGTCTTGTACAAGAAAATAGGCGGAAATTAGTTTACATTGGTGGGAATAGTATATTATATAGTGGGTAATACTTGGACTTGATGATCTTAAATGTCTTTTCAAACCTAAATGATTCTGTGATTCTGCATAATGTGCTGGACTGTTTATTCATATTTCCTTGAGATAATCTTATCAAAAATCCTTAAGTCTAAGCAGTTAATCATGTTTGCCAAAATTGTGATTCTTATATAAGTTTTACCTGTCATCTTTGCAAAGTTGCTGAATCACAGTTTAAGTGGTTGATGCTGAACTACAAGCTGATAACAGGTTTACCATTTATGCTTTTGATCTTCAACTTAGTAAGACAGCAGAAAAAGATGTTAAGATAACACAGAGCTAGTGTAAAAAGAGTCTGCAATCAGATTCTGTTCCCTGCTTAGTGCAGTTAAATTACCAAATGGCAACAACAAAAACTAAGTTGTCATCTGCTGACATTTAATTCAGTGCGAAACAGGAAAAATGCACTGTTAGAAAGTAATATCAGAAAGACTAGGGATTTGCAGAGATATAAAGACACAGATAAACACAACAAAAATCAATATGGTTAGTGTCCTCAGCTCTATCTCCCCTTCCCAAAATGGTATAGTTTCTATTTACAGTTGGGAATGATGTCCTCAAATACTGGTGGCATTGCAAGGAATGTTCTGGGGAAGAGTCAACATCATCACACAGACCATGAAGAGACAAACCACAGTTTTTTAATCAATGGAGGAGGGGAAATGTTACTAATGTACTATTTTCCCTTAGAAGGTGTCAGGCATGGTACAGTGCAGACTGATATGTCTGAGACAAATGACAAAATGCAAAGCAAACTTTGAATGGGTAGATCAAACACTTGGAGTTCAAGGCAGCAGGATCCATAACCTGAGAGTAAACAAGTGGTGCTAGTTTGGATTTGCAAGCAGATTGACAGTTGGTATTTGAAATTGTTTTAGAAGTGGCTATCTTTCATGTTTCTTCATAGAAACATAGTCTTTCCTTCCAAAGGAGACTGGAATGAAAACAATTTTGTATAATTTTATAGTGTCATTACCTGTTGAGTGTCCGTGCCAGGTTAAAATACCCATATGGAAGAAAATGGTTGTGGTCATCTTCCTAGCCTGTGGTAAACCAGGGGTTTTATAGACCTAAAGCTATATTTTTTTTTAAAAAAAAAAAGGTAGGTAACTGACTCTAACATATTTTTCAGGACTAATACTAGATCTGAACTTTAAATGCTCTTGTATGCTAAAGAAATTGGCACCTAATGCCTTTTCCAGTGTTGGTATTCCTGCACTCAGAATAAGTGATTGCTGACCTAGGGAAAGAAATGGGGCATCTGTGCAGAACTCCAGAATTTCAGTGGTTCCACATTACAAGTTGATGGCTTATATACTGAGTCATAATTTATTGGTGTTTCCCATCTCCGTAGAAGTTTAAAAGCACAGAAAGCTAAAATAGACTAATAAATCCAGAACCTGACCCCTTCTGATAGATCCTGCGGCCAGTTTTCCTGAAGGTACCCTATGGGGAGTCAAGGATCACTCCAACTTTTTCTGCTGTACTTTGTGATGTATTCCTGCCACTGTGATAATCAATTAAGAGATGAAGTAATTTGGTTTTGAGTGGAAATTGATGAGGCACATATAGTAGTCCATGCCGGGCCTCAGACATGTTCCTGTAGTGAAAGGAGAGCTCTCCCTACTTCCCATTAGTATCCCCTGTGTTTGTGACGCTGGTAGCAGGTTGCCTGGGGTCTGCCACAGCGTCTAGCAGCTGAAGGTGTCCCGGGAGCGGGATCTGGCTGATACAGTAACTAATGCCGGCTCCCTTGTGAGGAGCAGACTGCAAAGCCATGTAAAAGTAGCGCTGGCAAGGGCAAAGGACGAGAGAAGGGCTCCCTGCTCCAAACTTTTATTGCAAGCGAAGCACGTGAGCAAAGAAGCGAACAGTGGGGGAACAAAGCCGGTTTGTTTGGGAGTGAAAAGGGGCGGAATAAAGGGTTACAACCAGTGGAGTTCTGTAAATTGTGAAGTGACAGGGGAGAACATCCAATGGGACAAACTCAGGGGAGGGTTCTATTTGAATTAACAAATGGGGTACCGAATGTAACAGAACTTTGCAGAGATCATACATATTCCATAAGGGATATGCATAAACATAAGGGTATACATAAAACTAGGTGGGGGAACCTTGAACCTATAACAGAACAATATGCAAAATGCAGTTCCTGGGGAAACAGGGGAACTCACTGTGCCCAGAAAGTTGGGCTCCAGTGCCCTGGGTTCTTGTCCACCAAGAATTCATCGGTGTGGGCATTGTGGCCACTGCCACATGCACTGCAACATGTTTGTTGTGCCTGGGACAGATTTTGTGCGGGTATGGAAATTCTACTGGTGGAGGTCTCATCATGTTGCATGTATGATCATGACCACCCATGCTTGAAATCCCCTACCCACAGCCAAATGAGGGGCAAGCTACCCTTGTAACAGCCTTCCTTGTGCTAAAAAGGCCATGCAGGAGGATATCTCAGTAAACCATTGAGGATGGATTGATGGTAACAGGAATGGAGGGTAAGGTGGGGTGGCTGTGGTATTTTTATTGATTTATTCTCCTTTGCCTTGAGAGTCTCAAGCTCACTTCTGTGCACTTCAGTTATTAAAAATTACATTTTAAGCTCCTAACTGCAGGCAAGTTTTTGAGTGAGTGTTGTAATTCTTGTGATCCAAGCATGAGCTTTATTTTTTCAAAATTATATACAAGCATCAGTGAATTGTTCCCGTGTCTCTTGAAGCTTTTTTCTCATTCTCAGTATCAGAGAAATAATCGTCTTTTTTTTTCTTCTTCAGCAAGATTTGCTGTTTGGTTGATATTCCTTTTAGAAAGAAGTTCAGATATGAAAGCCTGGGGGCAATGATAATCTGGTAAAAGATATTTTCTGTCAGTCTCTGTGAACTTTACTGTTCTGGGTAGAAGGACTTCATTTGGCCTAAGCAGCCATTCTGGACTACTGCAAACTGGTAACTGAGTGAAAAATCAATAGTATTTTGCTAAATTGTCACTTGAGTCATTATTATTGTACAGCCATTTTTTTGCTGCTGTTGTGATGTTTTTCTCAAATAAGAAGGTTTATTTATTTAGATCCTGGTTTTTACACACAATAAATGAGAGAGAGCTCTCACTGCTAGGTAAAGACAGAACTTCAGAATGAAGTCAGATACTGTGAAGTCAGATACGTTTATAACTATCGTGGTGCCTTTTTTAACCAGCGGGTAGACGATGCTCACAAGGAAGGTTAGGGTGTAAGAGATCTAACACTCTTATACTCTGAAGTATAAGGCCAGAAGTGTTTGTGGAAGTCAGTGCTACCCTGTTGCAAAGAAGGATTACTTCAACTCAAGTTCAGAATCTTGTCTGTAGGATTTTTGCCTTTATGTAAGTTTAGTTTTAGTTAGTTAGTTTTAGTTTTAGTTTAGCCTTAGGCTTTTTCAGTCTGTTTTATACGTGGATAGTAATGGCTTCATCAGTGAGTCTGATCATCAGTTGTTAATTAAATTTCTTATTATTTCTAATAAGAATATAAAAAAGAAAAATGTCTTATTAAAAACCCCTGTCATATTTTATTAAAGAAGCTGACCCTCTAATTTTCCTGTTTCTGCAAGAACTGTAAAAATGTCACTTTAAATTAGATTGCAGCTTATTGATGGACTGCTAAGTATAGTAACCATTCTATCCTTTCTGTTTGAATGACAAAATCTCAAGCTATACCACAACACCCTGGTAAGTGTTTCTACAACAGCTGAAGCAAAGTCTTTAGAACTGGTACCTGCACTGAGAGTCTGGATTTAGAACCCCTTACGCCTGAAAATTTGTAACTTAATCGGTACAGATTGATTAGCTGAAATGCTTATGTACAATATTTCACACAAGAATGTGCAGTTTTGGTGCTGTGTTTGCTGCTGCGATGGCAGAGGCTGTGCTGGGAGCCTTGTGGTCCATGTGGGGAGCGCATCCCGCATTGCAGCAGCGGCCGTGCTGCGTCTGCAGAAAGAAAAGGGTCTTTTTACCCTGCCTTGATGAGCCATCCCCTGCAAGGAGAGGAAAAGGAGCCAGTGCTGGGGGCTTGAGGCATTGCTAGCACAAGCAGCCCATGGCTCTCTGAGCAAAGCAGTTTGTCAGAGCCTTGAAGAGCTTTACCTGAGGAGTGTTGTAAGAGACAACGTTCCACAAAACTTTGAAATAAAGAGCAGAGAAAAAGCATGATGATTACTCCCTTCCTCTTTCCATCTCTCTTGAATGTGAGTTAGCTGCCAGCTAGAAGATCTGAAGGATAAGGAAAGGAGAAAATGTCACAAAGTAGTATAGCAGTTACAATCTTCTATCCTGAAATGTGTAGAACCAGATGATCCTCTGAGGTGATTCAGTGAAGAGTTGAATTCATTTATATTTGAAGGGGAACTGACATTTTTGATACTTGTATTTGATTTTTTAAAATGGATGTGTGGTCTTCATCTTAGTGCTGGCTGCTGACAGGCAGCAGAGGAGCAGGAGCAGCACAGCTGGAGGAGGTGGCATTTAGCATATGGGGCATTTGCTGCTGCTTGCTTCTCCACTGTGAATCCATGAAGCTGTTGGTTGTACTGAAAAAAGGAGGATAGGGATGCTCAGCCACCTCCATAGCTCAGCCTCCAATGTCAAGAGTGGCACTGAAAATGGCATTGAAATGACATTGGCGTTACCTGAAGGCAAGGAGATGTACAGTGACATTAAAACAATGAAAGGAAGTAAAAGGGGTCACGGCTAGACGTGTAGATGTGTGTCCATTTGATGGAAGGTGGAAGGGGCAGAGGTAGGGTTGGAGGCAGAGCTGACTCTGCTAAACTCAGAAAAAAGGGCAGTTAAAGCAGTCAGGTAATTTCCTATCACAGAAGTGATATGAAATGTACGGCAGGTTTGCAGTCACAGTTCTGGCTTTGTTGCCACTGTCTCCCAGTGGTCAGAAGCACACTGAATAGCTGTTCCTTTCTCCTACCCCAGCCAAACAGCAGCATCTTCTGAATTAGCAAAATCCCAAGCTGCCTCGTTCTTGTGTGAGCATCGCTTTGACACAAATGGACTCGGGCGAAAGAAGTAAAACCAACTAACTAGTGAGGTGAACAGTGTCATTAATAACTATAAGTTATTGGCCATCAGCTATCCTGAGCAATTCTGAATCAGGTATCTGCACTGGCTCCTGTTATTAAAATCATGCTATAAATGCAGACTTGGACTTTGGAAGTTAAAAACAAGCAGTGATATAGGAGCAGCTGTTGCTGTGGAAGGAAATAAAAGTAGTTTCATGACTACACATGGTCTAAGTTTTCAATAGTGTCTGTTGGTAATAGGAAGGTAAAAAGGGTTTGTGGAGTTGAAGAGAGTGCAGCAGAGCTTAGTGTCTCAAAACCTCACCTTTTCTAAAGGATATTGCATATGCTGATAACGTGGTTATACCTAAATATGTTACTCGTAGCTATTCCATGGATAAATAAAAGACATAGGAACTCTTCTTGGAATAGGCTCCTTTTAGTACTTTTGCTGTTGTTTTGCTGGTTTTTTGTTTTTCCCAGAAGCCTAAAAACAGTTTGAACTCCTGTGGTTCAATACAGATACCTGGTTCAGGTACTTAAAATAATACCATTTGTTATTTGTGGTAACAAAATTTGAGTAGAAGCTCTGCATGTGTTCTGTCAGGAAGGTGTTAAAGTGCTTAATGACTTTCTTTGCCCACTGCTAATTTGGGCTGGTATTTTTAGTTGTACTCCCAGCAGAAATGGCACAGAGTTTTTGACAGCTTCTCACAGACAGCTTCAATAGCTGACTCCTGTTGGGAGGGGCTACTAGGGAGTTACAGTAGCCAAGGTTAATGCCTGCTTTACTCTGATAAACCAAGTTTTCAATTTAAAAAAAAATCCAGAAACAAAACAACCCTAAAACTTCACATTCTGTTCTTTCCACTGAGATACTGATTTTTTTCCCCCTCTGGAAGTTCAGTGGAAGGGATTCTGGATGTATGTTAAAGATATATTTATACAACTTGTCATATGTCATAGCAGCTTTAATCTACAAGTTCTTGATGGGAGTTTATCATGTTAATTACATGTGAGGATTGTGGCATTTTTCTTCCTTTGTTTTTATAACAGTAGGTTAGGAAAAGAGAAGTACTTCACAGAGCTTCTAATAGACTATGCAATGGACTTTATGAAAATCTACAGAGATGGTTAACCAAGAGTTCTTAGATAAATTATAAAAGGAAGAGGGGAACTTAAAAGGATGTCGGTTTTTAAAAAATTTTCTAGTTCTTTTTATTTGCTAAAACAGCATATTTAAATATGTCACATATGAAATAATTCAGCAGACTAATAATGATACAAATAATCTGGGATAAAAAATAATGTATGACACTAAAAATCATAAGTATAACTAGATATTTTTGGTTTCTCTAATATTCCTAATCAGAACTACTGTTCTGCCCCACAAAGGGCTGTGAAATAGTCTTGTTGGGCATGCGAGGATCCTCATGTGCAGTACTGAGTTTCTAAGGTCTGACTTTGATCTTTTATTAGTATTTAAGTTTTGGTGGGCCAGAGCCCTTGGGATTAGTGCTGTTGGGAGGCCTGGAGAGTGCTTGGCTTGTGTGCTGGAGAGAGAGGACTGCTCTGATGCATTAGTAGTGGATTGCAACTGACGTGTGGAGTAGATGCCTGGATTGTTTTGAAAATAATTTTTTTTGGTGTTGATTTTGTTTTTCAAGCCCAGAGGACACTCAGATTTTAACCATGATTTCAGGAGTAGTTTTTGCTATTACTGAGACTTCTTGGTAATTGCATTGTTTGGGTGGTAGTGTTTAGGGAACTAAAAACCTCCAAAACTGAGTACTGTATCAATTTTTCTCCTGTAGTCTTTGTCAGAAAAATATTTTATACTACATCTCTGCTGGACACTCCAGTTTGCATATTATCCTTTTTTCAGAGTCTAATGCCTCTCTTGGCTTTTATTTCTGGAACATGCCAGCACTGGAAGTCAGATGGGGGGTACTAAGTAGTGGCAGCAATATGAAATTGGGCATTCTGCAGGCTGTTGAGAGGCACAGAGCAGAAGAAGCAGCAGCTGGAAGGTGACAAACATGAGAAAGTTGAACTCTCTGTGTGTAGACCTGGGAGACTCCTAGCTAGATCACAGGTAGGTCCAGAATTTCTGCACATTGCTCTTCACTGTTGTTTAACTAAAAATATTTTCTGGAACAGAGAGTGCAGGCACCTTGCTTTGGACTTTCCTAACTCCCACTGTGTTCAGTGCATCTTTCTGTTGCTGAAAGCAGAGCAGGTACCACTTGTTGAACAAATCAGGCCCCTTTGTGCAGGACAATACAGAAACACCCCAAATGTCAGGTTAATGTGCTGGGCAAAATATGGGAAGCTGTTCAGATAACACTGCAGACTGTTAGCAGAGATTGTTTCTTCTCAAGGAGCATAGGAGGTAAGAGTAGGGTGGCGGAGAGGAGGACTCTCCTGGGGGCTGTGTGACCTAGATGGATGGCTCCTAAGACCAGTGGATCTCCATTCATCTTCCTAAAATACTCAGAATACTTCAACTAAACATTTCCACGTAATCAATCAATTTCTACTCCATAAAAAGAAATTTCCTTCAAAAAGACAGCCTCTTAATTGCTGCTGTCAGCTTACAATGACTACTTCTGACCTACTTAGAACATTGAATATGATGTTCCTTGTGATAGGAGGGAGTCTGGATGAGTTGTTATCCAGCCCTAATTTTATGGCATACAACATGAAAGTTTATGTGATTTATATGGTCTTGCCCTTGGTAGCATTATAGCTGGACTGCTTATCACCTCCTATATTGTCCCCACAAAAATTTCTATAAAAGTGAACAATTGAATGTACAGACTCTTTTATAGAAATTTTGTTGCCAAGGGATAATCTGAAAAAAAAAAAAAAGAAAAAAAAAAAAGAAAATTTCCTCAGTATAAGCCTTGTTTTCACATTGGGTTTTGCTGTCATTTTACCTAAAGGCCAGTTGTATCACTACTGTGGATAATGAGAGTCACCAGGCTTGGGGACTGACACCTTTCTAATTTCTTTTCCCTGCCTCAAGTATAGGCAGAAGTTTAATTTCTCTTACTGTCTGGAAATTTCATCTTTTTAAGGTTTTTTTCATCTAAGCTCTGTTTAGAGCTGTTGAATCCTTTGCCTTTAAGACTGGAAAGTAATTTTCCTCTAAGAATTTTCTATACATAATCATTTAAATTCACTGACAATTCACCTTTCATCCTTCTCTTATGAGCTGAGTAGATTGAACTCCTTTAATTTAGCATTGTGGGACTTATTTTTCAGATGAAGGGTTACTTTTGTTCTCCTTTGAAGTTTTCAGGAAGTAAATAGGAGTAATAGAATTTATCATCAGAAATGTAATTTTAATCTGCTAGTGTTTTAATTCAATCACATAGGAACAGAGAAAGATTAAACTATTTTTACCCTAGCACCAGACTCAGGTTTTATGAGAAGGCAGGCATGGCTTTAGATAACCAAGTCTGTCTTTGAGCTGTCTCCTTCCAAGTCAAAATCTTTCAACCTTACTCGGGAACACATTATCTTGGAGAACAAAAAAAGAACATTGCTGTGACAAAATGTTTTGCAAAAAATCTTGTTGACTGGCATTGATTAGTTTTCTTGCATCTCGTTATTGGTAATCACTATGATGACAACAGTGAAGAAAAACCTTAGAGGTCTTGAATTTTTCTGTGAGTGCTAAGGATATGTTTAGGTAGCAGTAAATGCTATCACATTTTAATGAGGAGAAAAGATTTTGAAGTAGCTTTCTGAATCTAAATATAGACATTTACAGTTAATTTTAAGTGTGTGTAGGAGAGAAAAGGATGGCCTTTTACCAAAAGAGATGTTTGGTGTTGCTACATTGCTCATTGGAGCAAAATATCATTTTGGGCCTGATTTGATATGCACATTTCTTTATTAGAATCACTGAACAAAAAAGACTCAGTGACTTTCACACAATTGCACAGTAAAATCTACTATAAACAAGAAAGCAGGTTTTCTTAATGCACTTGATGCCATTCAATGATACATGTTCCCAGATTTTATTTGCAGGGTGGTTCTTGGGCACACATACTGCCACGTGGATCAAGAGCTGTCTCGCAGGCTGTCAGCAGAAAAGGCTGATCATCGCTGCAGGGAGCTGGTGCCAAGCTGGGCGCTGCAGGGCTATTAATTCCAAACTCTTCCACCATCTGCTTTCAGGAAATAGAGAGGGGAACGTCACTGACCTTCGGGGTGTTTTTGCCTTTGGCTATTAAACAATTTTCGACAGTATTGAGCCCTGGCTCTGAGCTCTGCCTGCAGTCCCTTTCTCTCACTCCAGTTCCTACAGTGAGCTTGAAGGTGTCCAATCCATTAGAAGCTTCTGAACACATTCCTTTTAAGTATTATAAAACTAGATAGAAAATTATGGGGATGGTAAATCAACCTTTTATATCCAGTGAGTAAGGATTCAAAAGCAAATCAAGGAATGCATCCAGATATTTCTTCACAAGTGTGAGCACATGTCCCAGCTGATCGGGGACTCCGGTAGACTGGGGTGGTGTTGCTTCCTTTGCAGTGGTGCCATGTCTTGCTTGTTGCTGTGCAGTGTAGGTCTGCACTAGCTATAAAATCCCAAGGAGATATAAAATGGTGAGTAACCCCACCTGCTTGTGCACAAACTCAGCAGCACTTATTGCCCATGTGCGGCACTGAGCTGGAGCAGGCATCCTGCTCACTTTGTATCCCCAAAAGTGGTGACAATCTCTGCTAGCTCCAGCATCTGATATTGTTCCATCAGAGTCTGGGTTCCGTAGTCTAGGAGGTGAAAGACTTGGAGGGATAGCTAAAGCACTGGCACAAGAAATAATGTGGCATAATGCTTAAACTGAAAATTGGGAGAACTAGGAACTCCCAGGCTTGCAGTTCTGTGAGAGGTTTTTTGAAACCTCCTAAATCCTTACTAGGGGGCTGGTCTGCTTTGAGATATGGGTGGACAGCCACTTCTGCCTTCTGCCTGCGTTGCCCAGCCATGCAAAAGAATTGTGGTGAAAATAAAACAGCTGCATTACATAAATCTGAATGCCCTTCCAGCTGGGGAAGAGGATGAAACTTAATGTTACTAATGTGGTGGTCCCAATGGCGTTTTTTTAATCTGACACAATAAGAGAGTCAGCATGGGGAATGAAATGCATTTGAGACTCTTGCACATCTGCACTGGCCTCTTGCACTTGTAGGATTTATTTTTGACTTATTCCATTGTGCTTGGAGTACTTAGTGTCATTTGCAAAATTAATCCTTGAAATGGAGGAAGAATACTCATTGCATTTGCAGAAAATGAGTGGGGACTAAAATCCTTATTCAGCAAATATTGCAGATGTCATATTGTGCTAAAGAAATTGGCAAAAATGTTGGGTGGTTTTAGTCTAATTTTAAATCCACATAAAATTAATGGTCAATAGACATCTGTAACCTTTGAATATTTTGAAAACAAGAGAAGCTTTGAACTGACTATGATTAATTTGAATAGTAAAACAGTTTTTAAGATAAATACTTTAAAGAATATTTTATGAACTTTTAAATTCTGTTTTGTTCTTTTAAACGAGAGCTTAGGAACAGACACATTTGCATATTAGTTGGGTAACATTTCAACTTGAAAAGCAAAAGGAAGGAAAAAATCTGTGTGTATTTAAATTAAATTTTGATGAAAAGTTTAGAAATGCCTAAACAAATGGGGTTTTTTTCTTTTTTCATGAAAAAAGAGATATTTTAGAGACATTCTAACTATTGTTTCAGTCTGTCACTTTTTTTCTGAAAAGCATATTTTTTTCATTCTCAGGTAATGCAAATTTGACATTGATGGTTTAGGGAACTATTCTGTGGAGCTATTTTTTTTGCACTGATACCTAAATAAGTTCCAAGCAATTAGTGGCAAGAGTTAAAGCCAAACACCTTTCTGAATGATTTATAACTTTATCCCCTTATGTATTTATTTCCTCTTTTTAAGTCAGAGTTTTATTATGTCAGGTGATGTTCACTGTGACTCTCAGTAGGTGACTCTCCTACTGTAAAGTTTCTATTCAAAACTGGAAACATATTGTTAATAAAATACATTTTGTCAGCTAGAGCCTGCCATTAAATGATGTGCTGGAAACAGTTCAATATTTGTTGTACAATAATATTAGGGAAGGGAAGTAATAATACAGTGTCCTTTTCTAGTAGCTGAGCAAGTTATTAGACTAAATGTCTTTGTGTCAAACAATAATTTAGTGTTGAGTTTTTCTGTGGTCTTTTGCCAGAAGTATTATGAATAGCAAAGAAGTTGCTGCATCAGTCCTTTAACCAGCCTGTTCTGGAAGAAAATGTGCTTTCTTCACACATTTACGAGTCTGACATAAAAATACTATTACAAGAAACAGTATTAAGTCTTCCTTGACCAGTTTTGTCCTCAGATAGGTGTAGATGTGTGCAAATAAAATTATTGCAGCATCTTACTAGTTTATGATTCTCCTGTCTTCTCCCAGAGGCAGAACTGCAGGGGCTGAGGCATCTGCTGCTGCTCTGCAGAAGGACAGAACTAATCATTATATTGGCATTCAATCTCTCCCTTGTGTAATCCTTGTCCCTTCCCCTCTTTCCATATTCCTTCTGTAAATATTAATGTGTTGTTTTATTTGAATTTTAAGACTTATCTTTTTCCCCTAAGATCAACTTTCTGTAATTGTTTATGCTATTACCTGTTTCTGAAAGTTTTTCTTAAACGCTGTAAACTCAGTTTGGGGATATAAAACAAAACACTTTTCTTTCCTTGATAGTGAAGATAAAAGAAAGCTAGAAATGTTTATTCAAACATTCAAACTTATTTAGAATTCAGACAACAATTCCTGTCTGCTCAGACAAATATTTGTTCCTCCTGTGAAGATGGTTCCCAGTGCAATGTGATAGACTGGGTACTCATGCCAGTCTCTTTTCATCAGTGATTTAAAAAGCAGCAAAAGTTAACATTTTGGACTAGATGATCTTGCAAGTAAGAAAGAATCTATAAAATATATGGAAACGTTCACTGATGTGGTACCCTCCTCATGAACAATTTCAGAGAGCTGGGGATTGTCACTCTCTCCTTTCATCCTTCAACACAGGCAAAAGACTTCCACCACAGAAATCTGCCTGTGGTGCACTGAGAAGCCAAACAATGCAATAGCAGCAGCCCTCATGCCTTGTTTTAGGTATTAGTTTCTTCCTTCCCTACTGTACATTGCCGCAGAGCAAAGCAGGGGTCCTTTTCCCAGCTTCTCTTCTCTCTTCTTTCTCCCTCTTCTCAGGTCTTAAATTTGCAGAGCACTCAGCTGTGTGTGCAAAATCTACCGATGTTTTAGTATTTATTTATCCTATTTTGGTCTTTCTGAGCTCTCTGGAAGTGAATAATGTAAGATCAACACTTGCATCCTTAGTTAAGTAGCTGCTAATTTGGAGTAGATGCAGCACTGCTGTAATTCTTACCAGGAATCCCAGACACACTCCTCTCAATAGGCAGATGTCTACTAGGGCATGAACCCTAGAAGAGACTATACCATAATCATACTAAATATTTATGTTTTCCTTTGTTTCCACACTACCCTTCACGGTAAAATAGATTGTAGATTACATTAGCTATATTTCTGGGTTTGAGTTGGGTTTGGTGCAGTTTTTTTCTTTTCCTGTGTTGTGCTAAAAATATCTAAGCTCTTATTAGTAAGGCACTATTTTCTGAGTGAAGAAAATAAATACCACTTGACAGTTCACAACTGCTTTTAAACAGAAGAAGCCATTACTGCAGTAAGATGTGGTGGCAGACAGAGAGACTCTGACATAGTGTGCCTGACCTTCGCACGCCAAGTGTTGGTCCAGCTGTGGTGGCTCTTTCTGTCAGTGATGGCTGGGGTCTAGCAACAGCAACAGGAGTGCGAAACCCTTGTATTCAGGAGGCTCATATATCTTCTGCCTTTGTGGTGTTTAAATGGTTGCTAGGGAAGACAAAGAAAGGCCTGTCTGGAGAGGAAGGGAGTTAGAGACAAACTGGTTCCCAGTCCATTCTGCATGTGAGTAGCGCAACACTGCAGCAACAGTAGCACGGATGGGAGATTTATTTATTTTTAGCTATGTTTCAGTGGTTTCTCATTTGTTTGTTATCTTGAATGTAAGCTGCAGGCTTCTATGTCCACATGGGCCCTCGGAATGCATGTAGAAAGAAAATATACATTAGGAACAGAGCTAGAGTTGTTTTTAGCAAGAGGCTCTTAGAGAGAGGTTATTTAGCCTAGAGAAACTTATTTCCAGACACTGATTATATATTTGTTTGAATCTTTACATTATTAGCCCTAATAGGATCATCCCTGTTTGGGATGATGACAGTCATCACCTTAGTAAATCCTTCCAATTTACATTGCTGCTGTGAGCAGTTTTCTGTTGTACTGTGGAATAAATCTAATGTATTGAGTGCATTGGAAATTCAGTAAGAAACAGTTATTTCATGTTTCTTTCATCTGTTGTGCTTCTCAAACCTGTAACTACATGGGAGGAATATGGAAAGTAAAAATTATAGGTCCTGTAAGTCCTGGAAAAACCATTAGCAAAATATTACTGAATGGGAAGCATGCATGGATATTTCTGAAACTACTACCGCTGTGGCTATTTGTCATCAGGGGAAGTTCCTTTTTTTCTCAAGATTCCAATACAAGAAGAGAATATATGCAAACTTGAAATGAATGGTGGATAGGAATCTACTCCAAATACATTTGCAGCTAGATCTCCTACTTGCTTGGACTAGTTGGATTTCTGTAATGTGCAAGACAAGGTGCCGAGCAATACTTTGCTCTAGAAGCCAGCTGCTGAACCTTCACTGCTGGGCTTGGGTTTCTTTTTTTCCCCCCCACTTCTTGTAACTGCTTCTTTATGTTGGCCAAGGACACTTTGTCCAGCTTTTATCCGTGAATTCTCAGATTTGGGTTAAGAATAACAGCTTTTTATCCCTTTGCAATTAAATTGTTTTGGTTTTTTTCCCCTTGGGAAGACCCTTTAAACATAAAATGCTTGTAAGAGACACACGGTAACCAGCCCAGCACAGCACCAAAGTTCTTTGGAGATATGCTGGTTGGGCAAGTCAGTGATCTCCATCTGAAATGTGGGGTTTTGTAGGAGTGGCAATGCTGCATGCGTACAATAAAAGCCTGAAATCACCAGTGTCAGAGAAATGTGAGAGAAAGGCAGCAGCTGACGTTAGTTTCGTGTACCTCAGTCTGACAGATTCCTCTAGCACAGACATATGGTCTGGATATAGATCCCAAGATGCAAGAGTCTACATCCACTGTTCAATACGAAATATGAAAATACAGCCTGCGTTTCTAGAGCATCGCTCTTAACTGTTGCCTGGGCCACATGGAAGTTGTCAGAACAGCTACAGCCTTTTAACTAAAAGCCTCAGAAGGAAGGTCTATATATGTTTGTTTCTAAATTAATGTGGTCTAAAAGGTGATCAAGAATCTGCCATGGTGCATGCAAATAAAGAGGTGCTTATGTTGATGCCCAGCCACACAAGTGCCATGCTGACACAGATCTATGATTTCCAAGTTGAACTTTCTGAACAATGACAAGTTCATTTTGCCATGTGTTTCTGCTCTGTGCTGGAACAGATCCAAACCCGTCATATCACCATCACAAATGAAATTGTGTGAAAGTGTCTGTTTTCAGATTAGAAAGTTGTTGTTTTTTTTTTTTTTTTAATTTGGCATCTTTTTTGGAAGTAACAAAAATGGACCACAAGTGACAAAAATGTGCCATACAGAAAGCTTTCCATTGAAATTGATACACCCCTGCAAAACATTGTACCCCTGATGGAACAGCATAATTCTGTGGGGTGGAAAAAAACCCCAAAACAACGAAAACCACCCAAAACAGTTTGTCAAGTTTTGACAAGATCTAGTCTCTTTTCAGAGTACTCTCAGTGACAGATTAATTCAAACTATTTGGTTCTCTTTTTTTCTCTTAATAGAAAAAAGAAAAAAAAGACAACAATTTTTCCCTAAAGATATAACTTTTTAAACATACTGCAATCCCCAGCCTTCTGAAACAAGCATGCATCTAGCACTGCCTGCTAGGTAATACAAAAAATTACTGACCTGGAAGCAAATGTCTCATTGAAAACTAACATAAACAAAAGAGTCATTCAGACTTAAAGGTGTTAGCTAGAAAAGCTAAATGCTTCTCTATGTGCCCTTATAATTTGCCTTTTTCTAATTTGTCAATAGATGCTAACAAAGTCTATCTCCCCCCGTTTCTCAGACTACAGACCTATGTATGAAAGAACAAACTGACAACATTGTGCTTAGTCCAAATGCGTCATAGAAAGGGATACACAACCCTTGGGACAGGTGCTAGTGCTTGGTGCCGTTTTTGAGGATCAGATGCATTGGCATGTGCAGTCTGTTCACATATCAGTCAAAATTCGGTCCCTGCAAATGTTACTTCTGTACTCACAGCAGGACTATGTGGTGCACATAGGTCCAATAGGTTAGAGCGTGTCAGCTAAAAAATACACTGCTGCTTTAATAATGTTGTAATGACATACTTCACACTGCTTGTTTGAAAGTACCAGGTGATATATGAATGAAAAATTTTATTTAGTTTATTGATCAGCTTATTCAAAAGCTGATCTCAAGATCTCTCATGAGACCCTGTTGCTGTGACCCCTGCCTATCTCTCTGCTGGCTAGCCATGGCAGGAGTCTGGGGCAACATTCCCAGTGGGTCCGTAGAAAGAAGGGGGCTGCAGCAGCTCCCCGGGGCTTCTGGAGTGTCCCTGGGCTCTGTGTCAGCAGGCAGCAGCAGCCATAAGAGAAACACAGTATCTCCTTGATGGTGAAGTCAGGAGGAGTTTATTTTAGGTCCAGCGCTGGCAATGGGGGGAATGGGGAAAGGGAGAGGGAAGGGGAAAGGGTGAAGGGGAAGGAATCCAAAAGCAGAAAGAGACCCTCATGCCTCTGAGCACTCCCTTATCACAGTTTCGAGGGCCCGCGGGCCCAAGGCTTGAACCAATGAAAAGCTCAAAGGAGAGGGATCATAGGCAGAGTTACACCTTAGGAATACACCATACATTTTGGAAGTGGGAAACAGAACAAACCATTCAAAGGAAAATACATAACCACAAGACCCCACCTGGAGTACTTGCACCCAGCTCTGGGGCAGCTAGCACAGGATGGGTTCCCACTCCCCATGGCAGGGGGGTTGAAACTCGATGATCTTTCAGGTCCTTTCCAACCTAACCCATTCTATGATTCTATGATGCTATGATTCTTGTCAAAAGTCCCTCTCCAACTTTCTTGTAGGCTCCTTTCAGGAAGTGGAAGGCTGCAATTAGGTGCCTCCCGAAGCCTTCCCTTTGCCAGATGGAACAATTCCAATTGTCTCAGCCTTTCTTCATAGCAGAGGTGCTCCATCCCTCTAATCATCTTGGTGGCCTCCTCTGGACTCACTCCAACAGGTCAATGTGCTTCCTGTGCTGGGGACCCCACAGCATTCCAGGTGGGCTCTCATCAGAGCAGAGTAGAGGGGCAGAATCCCCTCCCTTGCCCTGCTGCTCACACTGCTTTTGATGCAGCCCAGGACATGTTTGGCTTTCTGGGCAGCAAGTGCACATTGCTGGGTGGTGTCCAGCCTCTCATCCACCAGCACCCCCAGATCCTTCTTGGCAGGGCTGTTCTTGATCATCCCCCAGCCTGTGTTGATACCAAGGGTGACCCCAACACCAGCACTTGGTCTTGTTGAACCTCATGAGATTCCCATGGGCCACTTCTCGATCCTGTCTAGGTCCCTCTGGTCCCTCCTCCAGGTGCGTCACCCACAGGTGTGTCAGTTTGGTGTCTTCTGCAAATTTGCTAAGGGTACACTCGATCTCTTTGTCTGTGTAATTAACTGAGATATTAAATAGCACTGTTCCCAGTACTGACCCCTGAGCAACACCAGTTGTCTCTGATGTCCATCAGGTCTCTGAGCTGTTGACCACTACCCTCTGGATGTGATTGTTCAGCCAATTCCTTATCCATCCAACAGTACACCCATCAAATACTTCTCTCTCCAATTTAAAGAGCAGGATGTTGTGAGGGACCCTGTCAAAGGCTTTACAGAAGCCCAGAAAAATGACGTCTGTAGCCCTTCCCTTGTCCACTGATGCAGACACTCCATGTAGTCAATAGAAGGTCACTGCGTAGGTCAGTCAAGGTTTGCCCCTGGCGAAGCTGTGCTGGCTGTCTCGAATCACCTCCCTGACCTCCATGTGCCTTAGCATAACCTCTAGAAGGATCTGCTCTGTTATCTTCCCAGGAACCGAGTTGAGGCTGAGGTCAGTAGTTCCCAGGGTCCACCCATCTACCCCTTTAAGAGATGGGTACAATGTTTCCCTTTTTCCAGTCACTTGGGACTTCACTTGACCACTATGCAAAGATCGTGGAGAGTGTTTTGGCAATGACATCAGTCAATTCCCTCAGGACTCTAGAATGCATCCCATCAGGTCCCAGACTTATCTATCCATGTTCAAGTGATCATGAACTGATCTTTACTTGCAGTGGGAAGTAGCTCAGCCTTCTCCTCATCTGCTTTTACCAGTTTGCCAGCATTGTTTATCAGGAAGTATACACATTCTTTGACCTTCCTTTTCTGGTTAACACCAGGTTAACCACTGTTAATCAGGTTAACACCACTGCATTTGCTTCTTTCCCTTTGGTTTGACCAGCAGTTCCCTACTAGGCCATGTCGGTGTCTTGCCGTCCTTGCCCAGTTTCTTGCTCCTGGGCATGGCTAGATGGAAGATTCCCATACAGATCTGCCAGCTCTGTTCCTCTCCTTTGTCCCTCAGGGCAGCCTCCTAGGGGATCCTGTTTACTATCTCCTTGGAGAGCTGGAAGTTTACTTTCCTCAAGGGGACCTAACTTTACTGCAGTGGAAAGCGTTCAAGGCCAGGTTGTGTAGGGGATTGAACTAGGTGATTTTCAATGTCCCTCCCAACCTAAACCTTTCTATCATTCTAAGTCGTGGGCAGACTCCAGCAAGCTGACTTGCTGTTAACAAGAGCAGAGAAGCAAAAACGTGAACTCTGTACGTGTGAAACTAAATTTTATTTTGGCATTCAGGGCTAAACCCAACCCAGTGCGGCATCAGCATACTTTAACAGGGGATGTGACACGTCTGTGGGGCACAGACGGACCGGCGCGCTCCGTCCTTCGGCTGATGCTGCCCGCAGTGTCGGTGGCCGTGCCCGCCGGGGCCCGCTGAAACCCCTCCGTTCTCCGCCGGGGCCGGGG
>WEIT01027139.1:40213-121961 GCA_013389985.1 Dryoscopus gambensis
GGGCTGGCACTGCTGTTCCCCTCCCGCCTCGGCCCGACAGCGAACGGAGCTGTGAGCCCAGCGGTGTTCGTGCGCCGGGGCGATCAGAGAGCCGCTCTCCATCCTCCTCCCGTGCCCTCCCGGCTGTACAGAATGCTCGTACAAGAGCCGCACGTCGCTGTGCTTCAACACCCACGCCCCACCGTCCCTGGGGATGCGGCGGGTGCGCCAGTGGCTGTCCCCCGGCTCTCCCACAGCAGCGGGCGATGGAATCCTGCAAAGGTGGGGTCCTTGCACAAGCCTATGGGACCCTTTGTAGGGAAACAGCACGTAAAATAAAGAGTTCCTCTAGGTAGCAGTGTGACTTGTTCCATAGGTGCTTCCCGGTCCACAGGCTGAGCCAAGCCCAGCCCTCGCTGCTGTCCCTGGCCACCGCGTTCCTGGCTTTGGGTTGTAAAGGATGCTCCCGTCTGCTCCAGCTCCGAGCAGCTACTGTAGTGCCACGGAGGACATAGCATCACAAACAAGAGACTGACTTCTTGACTTTTTATATCTTTGGATGTGACTGGATTGTCTACAAATTTGCATAAGTGCTGGGAAGGTGTGGGGCAAAAAACTGCTTTGAAATTGGAAAAAACGAGTTTGTATTTTTGAATATGTAGCATGTATATCACAAAGGAATGTTGAATTATCATAGACCTCTTGAAAAGAAATAATATTTCCATAGGTTGCAATTAATTGAGCAGATTTGTAATTTTGTGAAAATTTTACTTGTTCTCTTTTCTTAGAGAGCAAATATATTTATTTACTGAAACTATTCTGAATATGAAGGTGATTGACTTCTTATGAAAGTTGTAGTAGACTATTACATATGCCCAGAGTGGTGGTACATGCCCCATCCCTGGAAACATTCAAGGTAAGGCCGGATAGGGCTCCGAGCAACATGATCTAGTTGAAGATGTCCTGCTCACTACAGGGATTTTGACTAGATGACAAGTCAAGGTCCCTTGCAACCCAGACCAAACTGCTAGCTTGTATGGAAAACTATCTGTACCTGCAGTATACTTTGAGAGCCCAATGAAAGATGAATGTCCTGGATGGACTCTCAGATGCTTTTACTTGGGACTTGCAGAGGACAACTCCTCCTATGAAACTGCAGGATTGTTAATAAATCTCACAAAGTGATAGCAGTTAGATTTTCAACCATACAAATCCACACGGTGTGATATTACAACCCTCACATCTCTGCTCTCTGAAGAGTCTGGGTTTTAGTAATCATGATCCAGGATGTGTTTGCTCATCCCTCTTTGGACGGATAATGTTAGTTATGCAAAAATGTTTCTCTTTCTCCTCCTGCTTTCCCCCTTCCCCCCTCTGAATCCTCACTTCGTGTCACAAACACCTTGTAGGGCTTTGCTCCTATCTGAAAAATGCAGTGTTTGCACCAAAAGAAGCTGTAAGGGTGGGTGAGCAAGGCCCATCTTTGTGACTTCTGTTTCATAGACCTCTCTGGAGATCTTTGGATGCATCTAAAGTTACTTGAAAGTAACTTGGAGGAGATGCAAATTAACATGATTTTACAATTCTTCCTTAAAAGTTGTAAATAAGATCCAAAGAAACAGGTTTTTATGTGTCTTAAACCAACCACTGTGTATTGGGTGTCAGTGGGGGTTGAGGTGTGGTCTCTCTGAGGACCCACTGCAAGGCACAGCTGAGCCCATTGGCCAATGTGGTGGGGCCTCTGGGATTAAATATTTAAGAAAGGGGAAAAAAAATGGAGGATGTGGAAGAGTAAGGAGTGAAGGTGAGCCTGGGAATGAACAGGGTTGGTGAGGGTGGTTTTAGTTTTGTTTTTTATTTCTCACCATCCTACTTAGTTATTAATTTGTAATAAAATTAAATTAATTTCCTCAGGTTGAGTCTGTTTTGCCTGTGATGGTAATTGGTGAGTGACCTCCCTGTTCTTATCTTGACCCGTTAACATTTCCATCTTATTTTCTCCCTCTGTCTTGCTGAGGAGGGGGAATGAGAGCAGTTGGGTTGGCACTTGACAGACAGCCAAGGCCTATCACACACAAACATCAGGTGCCATTAAAGAGACCAGATTTTAAAACAAAAAAATTGGAGTGGATCTCTGAGATTTAAAAGTCAAAAAAAATGCATGTCTAGCACCACTTTTTATACTCAACAGACCAGACTCAGCACTAATACTTTAACCCTTGTTTGCAATGGAAGCACTGAAGAGTTTTAGGTTTTCAGAACAAAGGAAAAACCTCAAAACCTCTGTGTTCTTCTTGGTGCTTATTCTGTTTATTTTGATAGTTCATATAGGGACGGCTTTAGAAACTTTTTTGTGACTTTGGCTGCTTGGTTGTACGTAAGTTGCAATGTTTCATGGTCTGTTGTTTAACTTGCCTCAAGAACTAATAAATACATCACTAAAACCTGGCACCATGTCCAGTAAAAACGCAATTTGTTATGCCTGTGCATCAGAGCTAATCTTCATATCAAGCAATGAGAACTCACAGTCACTTTGGACAAACAATTCCTGTGCCATTGGTTTGCCTTGATTAAGATATGCAATGAAACAGAGACTCTATTGTATTTTATACTTCCAGCTTTACATGAAGAAAAATTGTAAGAAATTTCTCATTTACTAATATTGCATTGTTGCCTTTTTTTTCCCTGGCTATAGTGTGCAGAAATATTTTCCCTTACAATCCTTGCAGGAACCTAAACAATAATTTGTAATTGGGATTAGATAAAGTAAGTATCTGCTCTGGTTACTTAACTGAGCATTTAGAATAAATTATGCTGTTCAGAAAACTGCATGTAGCATCAAGCCAGGATTTATTTCCACAAAATCCTATTACACTCAAGATGTCAAACTGAAAAAAAAAATATCATCCATTGCCCTCCATTTGCTTTTTGGTTCTTGCTTTCCTGCATGGGATTTCTATACAATCAGTGGAGATGTTAGGAAAACAGGCATATATGCACATCAGCATATTGATTCACAGAGCATATGTGTGCATATTAGCTCTAGCTTGATAATTTTATTAAAGGAGTTCCTGCTTTGTTTCATTTTGGATGTTTTCCTTTCCTGTCTAGCTTCCTCTACCCTTGAAGTTTTTACTCAGTGTTTCATTCTGGTAAAGGAAAATTCATGGAATATATTAGACTTAAAATCAAGAAGAATATAAACAATATTATTAGCTATTTCTTCAGATACAGATGTTTGATCTTCTCACAGTGCCTAATTTCAATTTTGTTGCCATTTGAGGACAGTTCTGCTTTATGAGCATTTCTAACAAAAGCAACCTAATCCCCAGTGCACAGCTTCTGCTCAAATGAGCTCTCTGCCTGAATTCAGAGAACTACACAGTGTTTGGCACACAGAGTTGTATTCACTCACATCACATTTTGCTGACAAATTTTCCCTTGACTCTCCTCTCATCAGTAGAGAGATTAAAAAACCCTAAAACAGGTAAAGTCAAGCTAATCAGTACACAAGTGCTGTGACTATCTTTTCATATATATATATGACATTTAGGGACATCGTTTAGTGATGGACTTGTCAGTGTTATGTTTACAGTGGGACTTGATGATCTTAAAGGCCTTTTCCAACCTAAATAATTATATGATTCTATTTTCCAACATTTGAAAAAAATTCACAGAGACTGAAATATACACTGATGTGCTTCCTGGAATATAAAAATAAACATACATGGTGCAATAATTAAAACTAGTTATCTCAATAAGGATGTGAATCCCCAAAGTAAAGGCCTGCTGCTGGTACAGTGTAAAACAATATGCTATTTATAAGGAATGTGGGGCTTTCCAACATATGTTATCTCCAGGAATGTATTAGCTTTTACCCTTTTAAGATGCTGAGATGACGTAGGAAAGAAAATTACTTTAATAACAGCCTGACCCAAATTTTCCCAAGATTCCTGAAGTGAAAGAAATTTTTTACCTGAACCTGTTTCTAAACAGAAGTTAAGATTGTTTTCCCTAAATAACTTAAACTTGTGTCTAATCCCCTAACAACCTTAATCAACAAATTTGCGATAAAAATCTATTAAAGGCTAATTACTTGACGCTGACCACACAGCTGCCTGGAGGCTGTGCAGGCGTCTCACTGCTCGGGGTGTCCCGCGCGGCAGGGCTGAGAGCAGTGTCACAGACGCTGCAGGCTCCTGCGAGGAGCGGACTGCAGCCTGCTGTTAGGGTAGCGTCAGAGCGGAGACAGAGGAGGAGAAAGGGTCTCTCTGGCTGGTATCCCGATCCTTTATTCCCGCGCGGGGGATCAGAAGTACAGGAGAGCAGGGAGCACAGAGAGCGGGAAGTAACAGTCTCGCCACTGCTTTTATACAGGGGCAGGGAAAGGAGGTGAAAAGGAAAATAACAAATAAAACAAAGACAAATATGAGACAATAACCAATAGAACAGTCTCAGGGGAGGGTTTGCTTTGAAAAGCCCAATGGGGTATCGAATATAACAAAACTTTCTAGAGCATATGCATAATTATAGGGATTACATAACTTGGGGAGGGGAAAGCATGAACCTATGATAAAACAATATGCAAACTAAGGAACAGGGGGACCTTGGGAGAGTGGAACACACTCACCCTAACAGAGATGCTACACCTCAGTCCTAGGGTCTTCCTTGGACCACTACTTGGCAGACTGAGTGGCTCTGGCCAGGTGCCCCGCAACATTACTTTGATATTATTGCTATTAATCCATTGGCACAATTCTTAGCAAAATCAGTGCAAAATATCTTCATTCACATACCATCACATAAGAACATGCAAACAATATGAAAATGTTATGAAGTGTGTTGTAGGGATACTGAATGGTACCTTTTACACCCAAGGCCCTTTAATGCTATCTTGAAATTAATCAGAAGAGTCTGTGCTGCAGCAGCATAATTGAAAGGATACCCAGCCTAGAAGATGCCCACCAGGACCCTTCTGCATGGCCTGACCCACATTTCAGGGAGCTGTGTGTCCCCCAGGCCTTCCATGCAAGGGCCTCTGAGCATTCATGCCTTTCTGCAGCCACTCTCCTGTGATTGCCCCTGGTGACCTCTAACTCGTGCTCTGGTTTGGGAGGAGTGAGAGGGAGCGCTGGCTGCAGCCCTGACCCCACAGAGATGCAGCCACTGCCTAACAGGGCTTGCCATCACCTGCCTTTTTCAAGGAATGTGAACTTGTTTATCTTGAACCTTTCCACGGTCATGTAATCCTTGGTGGCTGCTTTGGCCGGAGGGCTCCTGCTGGGTCAGAAGTGGCCGGTGCTGGTATCCCTGCAGAACTCTGCCGAGCACTGCTGGTGATGCCCTTTTCTCCTGAGAGTGCTATCAATAGGCAGAAGAGCAGAGGCAAAATCTCGCATGATAAAATTGCCTCTTCCCGGCAGATGGAGGCAGCTGTCATGCCTGATCTGGCGAGATGCTGTAAGAAAGTGTGGTGTGCCCTGCTCGTGTCAGTGACTTCTATTATGGTATACAATAGAAGAGCACCAGGGAACACAGTGTGATCGTGCAAGTTAAGCTGCCTGGATATGCTTTGACAGACTTGAAGTGATTTGTACAGGGCTGTTACACATCTTACAGCTTCTTGGCAGCAGCAGCCTGAAGGGCCCTCTTTTCTTGTTTTCCTTGGGCTGTCTGAGCAGGTCCCAGAGGCCATGACAAATGTTAGAAACTGGTAGAAATGTTAGGCTGATGAAAAAATTAAATCTCAGTAACAATTGGAGAGATAGAGCAACAAGGCTGACCATGATGCAAAACTGATGGGCTCTCTGCTCCCGAGGTCTTCCAGACATATGTTGGAGCTTTATACTCTTGTACTTCCATCAGCAACTAAGCATGATTCATGCAAATTTGTCTGCAATAACAACTCCCTGATAGATTCTGTGCACACCTCAGAATTCCTGCCCTTTAGAAATGAATGGGTTGTTATTTCAACTCACAGTGCTTGCAGTATTTTTCCTATTTATTCCTCTTTTAATCTGGTTGTGGGTTTTTTGGTTGTATTTTTTGCTTATTTGTTTTTAAAGGATGGCAACATAGCTCTATATTTCTTCTTTCCTCCTGTGCCCTCCAAAAATCAAAAGATGAATGAATCTGAAGTTCTTAAGTCTCATAATACTAACAGAATTAAATTCTCAGTGTGACTGTAATTTTAGGCTCAAATAAAATGTTCAGACAAATATTTGCAGAAAGATTTTTAGTGTGACTGCAATTTTAGGCTGAAATTTAATTTTCAGACAAGTATTTGTAGAAAGATTTTCTGTTGCTGAGTTGTTGATTCAAGTTTTATTTCTTTGCATTTGTGCTGTTAAAATGATAGATCTGACCTCTTAATATCTTACATCTTCCAGATCTTTTTCCTGGGGACTTGGTGGTTCCCTTGTTGGGTTCATCTGGGCATCTTTTAGCTAATTAGTTCCCTCACAGCAGAAGTGCCTCAGGCAGTGCTAGTGTCTTGCTCATTCCTGTTGGCTATTTACCTTTTCAGTTTTCTTTTTAGTGTCTTGAACAGGACTATTTGAATTAAATAATATAAAGCCAGAAAGTGGAAAACTGTGATGAAAGACACAGGAACTTGGTCTAAAAGGTCTAATATTACTTTGTCGACTGGCCAAAGTCTGAGGCATCTCTCTCTTAAGACAGACAGTTCTGAAGGAAGAGAGGACCTTTTTTTGGCATGCAAGACATGTCTGTGTGCCCTGGTTTTTTCTCAGACTTCAGGACGGTCTTTTAAAGGCTGATTCTATCACTTCATATGAATTTGCATCTCTTTGTGAAATCTACAGAGCTGACACTTGTCAAATGGTCAAGAGTGTAGTTTGAGCCCAGAGATGCCTGGATTTGGGATATATTGGCCCTGCAGCAAAATGGAGCTTGTCCTAGGATTTGAGGACACTTTTTTAGCAGAGTCCTTCCTTACATGTGAACAGAACTGTTTAACTCACTTTTATCCAGAAGTGCTCTGTTTGTTTGAAAACTAATTTTGTAAATTCATGTCTGAAGCACATATTCCTTTTGGGTAGAGCAATAGCAAAGTCTGGCAGGGAACCAACAGAGTTCGTTGGGCCCTGCAATACAGATTTTAGCCTTTATTGGCAAACTTGACACTGTGACTTATGGCCATTTCTAGACTGTGTGGTGCCTGTCTTCCCTTTCTGAGCTCTTCACTGTCCCAAATGAGGACCCTTTTCGCCCACATCTTTGTCTTCTTCCCAAATAACTAAGATCTGGGTGAGGTCATTGCTATATGGCTCAGACTCCAGCCAGAGTGCTCTGTGAAGCTTCAAAGTTCTCCTTGGCTCACCTACTTAGATATAGTGGGAGGTTGCCTATTAAGTTAGGCTTCAAAACAAGACAGATCCACCTTTCTTAGTGGTTGCAGAAGGGAAAGGTGGTGATGGAACCTGAGAGTTCACAAAAGATTTTGTAGTTTGTTAATGGCATATCATATATCTCTTGGGATATGAGCAACTCTGACATCCACATAGAGGCTCAAGGGAAAGCACTATACTGTATCCTGGAAAGGGAAAATCGTGTTCCATGGTGACAGACATGGCTCTTTCAAGCAGAAAATGTAAGCCTTTGGTCACTCTTACACTGAGCTGTGGTAGTTTGTTAACCAGCAGACAGGTCTGCCCTAGGTTTGTGCCTGAGCACTGCAGATGACTCCAGAATGCATAATTGTTGCCAGTGCTGCAGCTGGTATGATTTTTAGCATGCAACTCAAGTTAACATTTTTATTTCATATTATGCTTCCCTAAGGCAGCTTTGTGTTCAAAATACTTAATTCATTGGTATGTCTGTAATTTATCACGCTTACTTCAAATAAGGTATATCCTAGCACTGTTTCCTATATATGGAAAACCACATAGGGAAGCATTAGAACAAGTAAAGGGAAATTACCTGGGTTGTTTTGTTTTGGTTTTTTTAGCTATTTCAACTACATCAACAATTCAGCACAGACACAAATTTGAATTCTAGCTGCTCTGCCATCTTCCTGTACTTATGTGGAAAACTTCCAAGCAGTTTTTCACATTTGCTTTAGCACATGGCTACCAATGGGGATGGATGGCTGCTGTATATAGCAAAACTTTGGCATTCATTAGGGGTTTTTTTTGTTTAATCAGTGTTTACCAGAAACAGGCAGAGCAGGGAGGCAAAGCTGCTCAGAGGTATGGCATGACGTCCATAGAAGGAGAGAGTATGCAGGGACTCTTCGGCTCGAGTATATGGATATACACACACACACACATATAATGTCTGTAGAGCATCCATCACATTTAGCTGTCCGTAGGTTTGAAATTGTTGTCCAAGGACATGCCCATTCTTTTAGGGATCCTTGGCAGAGTGAGGATTGGACACAGGGTTGTAGTTATAGTTAGAGCCTTATTATTGCATTAAAATTTTAATAATCAGTATAGGTTATTCTTATCTACTATTTCTAGCAGTTAGTGCAGCTTAGTTACTCTTAGCATAGCTTGCAGGGTATCCTTAGCAATTATCATAGCTTTCAGTTAAACAGAATTTCTAGTAATTGGTGTAGCTTTCTTACTATCTAGAGTTTTTCATTACCTGGACCTGCTACAGTTTGGGTCAAATTCTTAATAATCCATGTGTGATACAATAACCACAGTCTAGGCTCAGACTTTACCGAAAACAACAGCAGTCACTAAGTCTCAGAGGAAGCAGACAATAGCAGGGATGTTCCAGACCCCCAGGGGATCATGGGTTTTCCTGTCCAGCAGCAGTTCCAATCTGTGTTCCACTTAGGACTTGCAGCTGCTGGATTTTATGGGCAATATCTGACGTGCTGGTACACTTCCCTATTCTGTAATGGGTGTCCCCACATCCTGGTGATGGTGCTTGGTGGGCAAATGGTCTTCTTGCACTGCTGACAGGAGGGTGATCTGCTCAATAATGGGGTCATCACATACTGGTGACAACCACAGTGTTGGAAAGGGGAAGAGAGAGGGGGGTGGGGTGTGATCAACACACTGATGTATTGTGGTGTTTGTCTTAGAAAATGGTGTTGTTTCTGCTAACCATATTCCCAGGCTCAGGATCAGGGTACCAGACACAGAAACAGAGGAACTTATTTTTTACCCAGAGCTAAGTAAATTGCCACAGGTTCCTGCAGGGACCAAAAGCATAAGTAAGTTGAAAAAAGGATCAAACACAGTGGTCCAGATATAATCTCTTTGATCTCTTCAGCAAGTTCTTAAGCTATCAATTTTCAGCAGGATAAATACAGAGGAATAGTATGTTTGCCATTTTTATTCTGTTCTGTCTGTAAGTTCCAGTTTTTGGCTACTCTTGGGAGTAGAATTGACTAAGAGAAAAGGAGTTTCTTAGGCTGGTGTCACGGTTCCTGTACTGTCACAGTTATGCTGCTTATTTATTGGAAAGTGAAAGAATATTTAAACAAAAAAATCCCCACTTGTTCTGCTATTGCAAACATACCTGCTTAGCCGAGCTGTGCCTGGCTGCCTCTGAGGCTCTGCATGCAGTTGGGAGGGTCCATGTAATATTGATAAGCCTGTACATTGATTGAGATGTGGAACACAGGATTACTGCTTGGTCTCTTTGACACCATGATTTACAGTCACTTCCTGGTGGATAAGACGGGAATCTGCTGTTGGGAGTTTTCACTGCTCAGCTCCACATGCTTGCTTAAAAATAGAAATGTGGTAGCTAATACCTATTTGCATGCTGTTGGATGTGTAGAACAACATACTGCCAATTATAGCGCTATTCAATGCTTGGAAATACCAATTCTGTTGAAGATGTCAATGCATTTAAACATTTTGCAAGTGGACGGTGTAAACTGCACATGCCTCTCTCTCTCACAGCCAGTAAGGTGTATAACCATGCTGTTATGAAACTTGCGTGAAAGTCAGGATTCTTGGTGTTCAGGAATTGTGGGTATATGTGGAGTATCCAAGAACTTTTACTTGTAGCTGCTTTGTGTTTAATTTGCAATCAATTAAGGCATAGCTCTTTTAGAATGATGTCATTTCAAGGAGATTTGCAGTATCCGTCTGTAACACCTTTTACATTGGGATTGATTATTATTTATGTGGTTTCATAATGCTAGAAGTTACTTTTTTTCAGCATCTTGTTTCCTAAACATTTTAATGTGTTTTCTTTGAAAATTATATCCTGCAGAGAAAGTAGCAAACAGTAAAGCAGGTGTAATGTGCTCTTCTAAGTGTTTGAAATTACCAGTGCTCACCATGTGCCAGATATCGTGGGGATTGAAGAAACTGCTGTTTCTAAAGTTACTAAGGCCACTTAGCCTCTGATTTAATGTGGAGAGAAGGGAAAGTACTGGTACTAAACAGAGCATTAAGACGTAAAATAGCATAGTGGGCTTCTGAGGGATTGTTTCCATGGCATATTTTTGCTCTTCTTTTGAGGTGCTGAAAATATTGCTGTTTTAAACTGATATCTCCTCTAATTTAAAATGGGGTTTTTTGTTGTTTTTAACTAGAGCTTTTTCAAAATTACAGGAAAATGCTAGGTCTGAAGAGATATTTTAAAAATAACATTATGTCTAAAACAGAACTGCCAAAGATTTTGGTTGCACAGCTACAGAAGAGAGCCAAGAGAAAAGTGAGATGGCTCTTAATCTTTTGATTTCCAGTAGGGCATTTTCCTTGGTGTGTCAGAGAGTGTCTAACCCAAGCAGTTCTCTGGGTCAGGCCACTTAAATCAACTCTGCTCAAGGGAGCTGAATGTCAGCAGCTTTTGGATCAGTCCCTGGGGGAGATGAAAGCTCAGAAATACTTAGTTGTTCAGTGTTGTCTTCTTTAGTGCTTTAAAGTCTGTATGCATATTATATGTAATGATAGTTTTGTAGGATTTTGCCTAGTTTATGTATCTGAATAGCTTCCGTATTACTTTTGTTCATACACATTCAGATTACTAGAGTAAAAGAAGTTTTCAACACAAATATCATTCATTTTTGGTTCTTACTAGTGTGGAGAAAATTTACATTTGTAGCAGTTTTGCAGTGGTGGATATGAAAATTTTCATGATTGTCTTCCATGTTTTTCTTTATTTTAACTATGTTTAATTAATGAATTTAACTGCGGAAAGAAGAGATGGAAAGCTAGAATCAGATAAAGCCATATCTTTTTTTTCCCCGTACTTTGCCTAATTTATAGTAAGAGATTGATTATTTTGAGTGTAGGAATTCATATGTTAGTGCCCAAACAAAATATTGGGAAATTCTGCTGTGTTTTCTCTGCATACCTTGTTTGTGTACAAAGACAATTTTGAATGCCTCTTTAAAACAGAGGCAGGTTTTTATACTAATCACAAACCTCTGCATTCATCCTGAAAAAATCTAAACACATGTCTCTCAAAAGGATCACAATGCAACTTAAACATGAAATGTTAAGACTCAGTGTCTGTGTAGACAGCCTGTACAGAGGTAGCATAGCAAATAAGTGAACTTGAAGACTCTGAACTGCAAGGTAATTCAAGCCCAAATTATGTACAATGGTTCCTATTCCTGTGTCCTCCCTCATCCTGACTCTGTCATCCAATATCAGTGGCACACACAAAGGACGGAGCTTCCCACTCTGTGTCCAGTTATTTCTTTGTTTCTTTCCACCATTGCTGTGAAGTGCTTAGATAACTTATTACAAGAACAGTAAAACTGTCCAAAGTCTGACCCTCACCTAGTAACTGAAAAATGGACTGTGTGAACTCAACTGCCAGCCAAGCAGAATGTGAAACAAAGCAGATGAAACAATTATTTAGGAGCTGGACACCTATTTTATCATTCTGGATCTATCCTTCAGGACAAGACTGATTTTACCAAACACTTCACTGTGTGAAACATTACAAGAAGGGAAACTACAGGCTGGAGACAGGGATAAATTCCCAGCTGTATTAAGAGAGTGAGCACAATCTATTTTGTCCTTAAAAACTTCTAATGAGAAAATAATAAATTCTTATTCCATGTGCTCTCTGATATACGAAGCTCCCCAAAGCTCAGGATCTAAAGCAGGCACCCATTTTCTGAAGCCACATCTGCTTCATGGTTGCCAGAACGTGCTGCAGGACTGGCTGCCTGCTGCTAGTGCCTCACAACTCTTTTTATAGCCAGCACAGCCTTGAGATGGTAAGGAGCATGTTAGTGTGAGACAGTCTGTTAAAAGAGACAGAGAAATATGCAAACTGATCTGCATGTCTGTGCTTTCTTTGCACAGGCTGAAGAAGTGCCTCAGCAAACAAAACAAAGTATGAACTTCCAGCTCTGTGCAAGAAAGGTCGTGGTGAACTTGTTTTCTGAAGGAGCTATAACGAAGAGTTACCTGAGTGTCCAGGAGGGGAAAGGAAGGAAACATCTTGTGATCTCAAAAGATTTGAAGGTTGAATTGAGATAAAAGAGGAGGAGTGCTGAACTGCTTTACCTCTTGGCAGATCCATAGATTTATTTTCCACAATCTCTATTAATTTAGGTTGTCTCTGTCATTTATCTGTGCCATCATCAGTGATATGGCTCAAGAGATGGCCTGCAAAGCAGCACACTCTCTGTCCTGAACTCTGTGTGAATGCAGTCTTCATGAGAAATCTTTGCAAATCCCACATCCAAACATCACAGACCTGTGATGCTGAAAAAAGTCTTGCCATCCTATTGAGAGTCTCTCATATCATGCAGTCACCACAGAAAAATATTGCCTGTATGTTAAAAACCTGGCTGAGCAGGGGTGGTCGTGGCCAGATCATGCTTATTCACCAGCCTTACAAGGAGCAGCTGGGGAAACTGGGGTTGTTTAGACTGGAGAAAAGGAGGGGCAGGAGAGACCTTATTGCTCTCTACAGCTACCTGAAAGGAGGGTGTAGCCAGGTGGGGGTTGGTCTCTTCTCCCAAGTAACAAGCAGTAGGATAAAAGGAAATGGTGTCAAGCTGCACCAGGGAAGTTTAAAGTTCCGCTTCCCGTAGCCCTTCTGAGCTGCCCCACACTGCTCTGGGAGGCTGTCGGCTCCACAACACGGTGGCGATAAAGGATGCAAGAAGACTCCCCACATGGGTACCTCAGAGGATCTTTACTCACATAGTGACACACTCGTTCCCCAAGCCAGAACTAGAACAGGGCCTGGAGCCAAGGATTTTATATGAGGATGGGGGGGGCGGAGAGAGAACATGGACTAATGGTCTCAGCGTGCAGGGGCAGGATGTGGGCGGAGTTGGGGTATTGGGACCAATGGAGAGAACCCGAGGGAGTGGCCAGGACTAGGGGTGGGGAAGGGAAAACAATGTGGGAAGGGCAGGCATTTAGTTAGAAAAGGAATGGGGAAATACAGCACCGCAGTGGTAAATTATCGCTTCTTTGCAGCAGAGGTGCAGCTCCTTTAAATCATTGCTTCTGCTTGATAGAGTTGATCATATCCTTATGCATGACATAAATTGCTATTCGGAGAACTTGCTCTATAGACTTTAGAAAATTTAAGCAAATGCATTAATTCTTGGTTTCTTTGGGGTGGAGAGAATCAGAATCTCATTTGCAGTTGCCCATCCTCCAAGGCTGTTTAGTGCTTCTTAAACCAGTGGGCATACTGAGTTCAGTGCCCCAAATTCTAACTCATATAATGTGTATCCCTGTAGAAGATTTGCTCAAATTAAAGTAGCTTAAATATTCATATGACCCAGCTTTTTAGACTAATTAAAGAGAAAGTAAATTAAAATGTATAATCAGATCCTTGCATGAAGTACTGGAAGAAAGCTTTTCAAAAATTCCCCTGAGAAAAAAAAGTCAAGAAAGGTTTTGCATAGTGCTTTCCAGTCCCTTTAATCTTGAGAAAGAGTTCTTTTACTTATAGTGACAAAATTGTGCAAATTGTAACTAATTATCCTCTGATTAGTTTGTCTTTACTTAGCTTTTATGACGGGTAGGGATGAGGAGATTTATTGTGGGGTGTGCTATGCATTAACTTTGCTTTGCCTCCTTTTGTAGGGGATAGGAAAAGATGTGGAGTGAGACCCTACAGTGAGTAAAAAAAAAAACACTTCCACATGGCATCTTTGTCTGTCTCACCTTCTGTGGGTTGTTGGGACTGTCATGAGTACAGAGCAGCAGAGTTCATGAATAGCTGGTAGTGGATGGTATGACACAACTTTCTTCTTCTGCCCTTCATATCCAAGCAAGTTAAATAGAGAAAGCAAAGCCATTAGTGATAAAAATTTTATAAAATATATAATAATAATATTGTCATAATATTTACCACTGTGTGTGGTAGATAAATTCTGCTACTCTAATTATATAGACAGGAATAAGAAACAACCCTCTTTTGGGTTATTTGAGCATTATTACATCAATCCTACAGCCCTTTCAGCCACAGTTGTATGTCTTTGCTATAAAATGTCGGTGCTGAGGTGTTATTTTTGAGGCTTTAATGCCAGGACAATCCATATCATGTTTTCTATGTGTTTAAACACTGCACTGTTATAAAACTCTCTGCTTTATATTTAAAAGATCTTTGTTAGCTGGAGGTGTACGCTGATAAAATGATGGAGGGAGAAGCCAAGTCACATTGATTTTAGTGCTCAGCTAGCTGCTCTCAGAAATTAATACATTAGCTATCACTTCACCGCACCTTCAAAGAACAGTATTTAAACCTTCCTGACATTTTTTCCAAACATCTTCCGTAACTGCACATAACTTATAAACATCTAAACAAGTATGAGTCATCCTGTTTTTAAACCTAGCGACTCTTCTGCACTGAATAAATAGTGCTAGCTGAGAAAGGAAATCTCTCTTCAAAGAGAAGCTGAAAATGTTTTTAGATTTATGCTGTCATCCTCTACGTCAGCAAACCCAAGCTTGTGTAAGTGTGTGCTCTAGATGCATTTTATGTTCTCTGGTGTTTACACATACATGTAAACAAGTTGTAACAAAGGTGTGTGTTCTTTGAATAAGTAGGGCTGGACTGAGCTCATTGTTTGATGTGGCCCTTAGGAAGGAGCGGGTGACTTTGCTGCACTCCCAGCTGAGACTTGTGGTAGAGCTGATCTCCTGGCAGAGGAAGGGTGAGGAGGATGGTGCCACTGGTGGAAAGAAGCCAAAATTTTGCAGATCTGCCTGATCCTGGCTGATGTAGTGTATCACTGAGCTCTCTGGACGCTTGTGTTTGTCACTGTAAGTGTTTGTTTGTGTCTCTGCAGTTGAGGTTGGTCAGTGCTGTGGTACTTGCATGGTGTCATTTTCCTACCTGGAAGAATCATTGATGCCAATTGTTCTTGAAGTTATAACTTTGCATGTACGGTGTGTATCCATATCAGCTGCTCTTCAGTTTTGAAGTCACTGACAATAGGTGAGGAAACAAACTCCAAGAGCCTGCTGCTGGCAGGGTGAGAAATTGAGTTCAGATTGTTGTTCTTAAACATACTGCTCAGTCCAGCTGTGCTGCAAGGATTTGTTCGATTATTTGGTACCATTTTATTAGCCAAGCCAGGCTGAGGTAGAGCCACTGATTTTGAACATGATGGAATGTGTGTTGTAGCCTGCCAGCATACCCTCAATGGCTCTGCCAGCATATCTCTGATCCTCTGAACCTCTCTGTTAGCTTCAAAGCTCTTGGAAGGCCTTGCCTGAGTTGTCTGGTTCGATATGCCATGCCAAGTGGTGGTAGATCTGCCTCTACCTCTGGTTCCTCTCCTGCAGCTGCTGTGGGGTGCTCCAGCCTTTGGGAAACTGTAGAAAGTTGCGCACTGTTGAAGCACATTTTGAGTGTAGGCATTTGCTGTGTCTAAAACCGTCCTGATTGATATCCTAAATGTGTTCCAGATTTCTGTTCTGCAGTAATTTTGGTTTGGGATTAATTGTTAGATTTAGTTGTGTATGGCAAAGTTAAGGAGCAGGTATCTTCTTAAGACCTTTTTCATGGGAGAAACTATTTGCAAATTTTTAAGAATGTAAATCACCCAGCCACTGAAATCCTCTGGAGTTTGCTTTATTGCCAAATAAAGTAGCTCTAGTTCAATACCTGAACTTTTCCATTGCCAGTTTCAGACAGTTCTCTGGAGTGTTGTCACAGTTGCTTTCAGGCCTGTGGTAACTCAGGTGAAATGCTGTCAGAGAACAGCTTGACTGTATCAGATTTACTGGAAGATTAGGTTATTGCAGTAAAAGTGCCCCACAACTATTCTTTATTTTATTTTCAATATATATCAGGAAGAATTTCAAAATCCCTTGATCTTCTCCAATACAAGTCGTGTACAGCAGGAGCTCAGATGGGCTTTGAACTCCACAAGCCAGTGTAATAAACTTCTGAAAGAAGTACCCTGGGGAGCCTGGAGGTCTGTGGCCCATCCACCCTAGGATGTGCAGAGACTTAGGCACCTACAGCTCTGTGAGGCTTTTCCCTCCTCTTCTAGCTGGAGCTAGAAGCTGCAAGGTGAAACTGGGATAGGGATGGGGGAAAAGAAGACCTGACTGGAAAAACTATTTGTTTTATAAGCAGTTTCTCAAACTTTACAAGATCCTAAACAGATCTTGAGAAACAGATGGCCAAAGCCATAAACTACATTTGTCTAGAGTTCTTTTTCTGCTATTAATATGTATTAAACAAAGTTAGTATAAAGATAAAGCTAACAAATAGCACTTTGAAGGAATGTTTTAATGATGGAATAAAAAATGTAACAAATTTTATCAGTATAAATTTAAGAAATTTAAAAGCTTTTAGAAACCTTATTTTCAGAAAAAGAATCTAATCCTTATCGTGTTAGATATCAATACAATAAGCAATTCCGGATTCATTGATTCTTTCAGAGAAATTCACTACTCCAGACATAAGCAATTGGTTGCAGATTATTAAGCCTTTTTTTTTTTTTTTTTTAAATTTNTTTTTTTTTTTTAAATAATATTTCTGGAGTGTATTGGATGCTGAATTTTGGACTTTTTTGTTTTAGAAATGTGGCCACTGCAAGTTTCCCCCCACAGTTTCTTTAAATACTGAAGATCTACTTGTTTTTCTCATTTAAGTATTTTTATTATTTATAATAATATCTTTCTATTGCATTGATTTTGCTAAGGTAAATATTTTACATTGTTTAGAATGCTTCATGTCTTTTAAAATTACTCTCCATGCTTTCTATTTACAAAGGCCTTTTTCCAAATACTTTAAATCCTTGGTCTGTTTCTTACACTTAGCAGATGTATTTGGTGTCCCTGCCAAGGTTTTGCCAGAGGGGGGCTTTGGGATGGCCTCTGTGAGAAGCAGCTGGGGCTGCCCTGTGCTCAGCACAGCAGATCCCAGCCAGCCCTGCACGGGACCCACCCCAGGACTCAGCTGAGCCCATCAGCCACCCCGGTGGCACCTCTGTGGAATCAGCCTGGATAAGGGGCACTGACACAGAGAGAAGGAAAGCAGAGAAACCACGGCCCGAGCAGAAGGAGATGCTCCACAGCAGAGGAACTGTGGCACATAGATGAGCCAGTGCTGGAGCAGGTGCTCTCCCAAAGGGCCCATGGAAGGCCCGTGCTGGAGCAGAAGAAACAAATGAGATGGAAGGAGCAGAGGAAAAGAGTGGGAAGAAGAGAGTGACTGAACAAAACTGCTATGGTCTGACCCTTCGTCCTCTGGCCATCACCCAAGGGGCTGAATATAACCTACAGTGATAACATGATGAGTGGAGACCAGGAAAGGACAAGGAAAGTAGTCTGGAGTAAGGTTGTGGCAAACAAGAGAGAGAGGAGTTTTTTTTCCTCTTTTGTTTCTTTCCCAATACATGAATCATTAATTAAATATTTATACTTAATGACAGTAAATTAAATGTCCCCTAAGTGAGGCTGTTTTGCCTGCAGTAGTACTTGGTTAGTGATTTCCATCTTTATTTCTACCCATAGGTTATCTCATTCTCATTATTCCTATTTTCTCTCATGTCCCATTGAGGATGGAGAGAGTGAGCAGCTAGGTGAGTGCTCGGCTGCCAGGTGGGATCAACCACCACAGCAATCTACATCTTTAAAGTTCTTCACACTTGTTTTCCCAGTATTTGTTGCTCTCTGCTATTACAGAACGTCAATTATCACCTGATTTTTCCCACAGTGATCTTCCTTACACCTTCTAGAAACTCTGTAACATCTGCAATTAAGATGCATTTCCTTGATAAATTTTTTTGTACTGTTTCCAAGTATGTTAAACATAATCAAAATAATTTACTGATGCAACATAGCAGCACATGCCCCACCATAATTTATATTTCAGACATTCAGGGAAAGAGAGACACCCACCCAAAATCCTTTGTTTCCAGTGATGCTCCTTTTGAAATCAACTTACTCTCTTTTGCTCTTAAAAGAGAAAGGAAAAAATGACACTGACTGAAAAGGGAAATACCTAACTCAACTGTCACAGAATTAGATTTGTGCTGGCATTGTATGATTTTTTTTTTTAAATATAACTTCTGTCTTGACAAGGAATAGGCATAGTCATGAGCCTTTTTTTTTCTGTTGAAAAGCAAAACTATGATTATTATTTTTTACAGTGATAAGATTTTGACCTCAAGCTACTTCTTTCTGCAGAGGTAATTTGTCACCGTTAATTGCCATCAGTGTCTGTGCAGGTAGCCATTTTTACTTGCACAGAATTTATTTGAAGTTTAGCTCTAAATTTGATCCATGCTCACAGTTAGACCTGTCTATGGTATGTGAATTGTGACAAGAAATCTAAAAGAATTTAGAAGGAGGGATGTTATTTTACAATGATGAATTTCTCCTTGTGAAATGCATTAAACTTAGGGTTCCTTCAGCCTCTCTTGCTCATCCCAGCAGATTCTTGTCAGGCCATGGGATCCAGACTGAAGACCACAGAAAAAACTTCGGAATTGCAGAAAGCAGGAAAGAGTTTTTCAGATTAAATAGTGCTCTAGTATGGAATATTGCCATTTGCTAGATTCCCAGGAATGAAATAACAAGGAAACCAAGATATTACACTTATTTTTCTCTCACAGTAGCCATATGTTTCCAGTTACTGTTAAGCTGGTATGATAGCTTCTGGGAGAATCCAGGTGTGTTGTGGAGAATGGGAAATGCTGTTGATGCAAAAGCAGCTAAATCTTGAAATGTAAAAAATACCAGAATAGGTCTGTTTCTTGGACATTTTTATTGAGAGGAGTATTTGAATTTAACGCTCGAGATATGAATGCTAGAGAGTTAATAGAAACTGATAAAATTAGGATTCTCTTTTATTTCCTATCCAGTATCTTTAAAACATAGAAGATGAAGAGCTTTGTTCAGTTTTAAGAATATGCCCCGTTGTGTGTTGCCTTTATTATGAATGGCTGAAATGGAGTCTTCCTTTGTGTGCCTGTTTGGAAATAGAAAATAGATTGTATTTTAATGCAGTCCACTTGCTTACTTTGTATTAGATTTAGGAAGGTATATCTATATACATTCAGTATTTTAGTATTTAAAATGTTGAGTTCTCAGAGTTCCTTAAGAGAGGGAAAGGAGCTATAGAACAGTTTCCACTGAAGTCAAAATTACTGTGGCTTTGCTAAAATAGGATGTTTTCTCCTAGACTAATCACTTTACTGCAGTATTTGTTGTGTTTTCATTAGAACTGATGAAAATAATGCATATAGCAAAAGCAAATCTCACACTTGTTATTGTTTAAGAAAATGGGAAGTATTTGTTGTTAATTTCCAAAAAATAAGAAATTTAGGGTTTTCTAATAACTTCTGTTACTCCAGTGGCAAACTGTCAGTGAATGCAGTCTTTTCCACTGACTGTTTGGGAGGGCTGGGCAACAGTGTTTGAACATGTGCCTTCCCGGCACTTGTGTGCCCAGGTGGCCAAGAAGGCCGATGACATCCTGGCCTGTATCAGCAATAGTGTGGGCAGCAGGGCCAGGGCAGTGATTGTCCCTCTGTACTGGGCACTGGTGAGGCCACATCTCAAGTGCTGTGTCCAGTATTGGGTCACTTGCTTCAAAAAAAGACATGGAAGTGCTAGAGCACGTCTAGGGAAGGGCAAGGGAGGTGGTGAAAGGTCTGGAGCACAAGTCTGAGGAGGAGCAGCTGAGGGAGCTGGGGTTGTTTAGCTTGAAGGAAAGGAGGCTGGTAGGGGGGACCTTCTTGATCTCTACAACTCCCTGAGAGGAGGTTGTAGCCAGGTGGGTGTTGGTCTCTTCTCCCAAGTTACAAGTGGTAAGATGAGCCTCAAGCTGTACCAGGGGAGTTTAGATCAGATATTAGGAAAAATTTCTTTATTGAAAAAGCTGTCAAACATTGGTAGAGGCTGCCCAGGGAAGAGGTGGAGTCAATATCCCTGGAGGTATTTAAAAGACACATAGATGTGGCAAAATAAAGCAACCCTACAGTAGTGTAATTAAGCCAATTAGACTGTAGACAAAGACATTCCTTGCTCTTCTGTTATGTTTTCTTGATCTTTCCCAACAGAGGCATTTCTTGAAGAGCTACTTCTCCCTCCACTCCTGAATACAGCTGACATTTTAAGTTTCTGCTTGGGTGCCGCACTAACAGGCTGCCAGGTCCAGTTCTACTTTGTGTTACTGGTTCGTTTGGAATGGAGAAAATTGGGAGGCAAACTGTCAAAATATGCCATGAAGAGAAGGGCTTTGCCATAGTAATGCAACAGAATGAGAAGAAAAACACCTTTGTCTGCATATATTATAAATTCTAGCCCTTTCTTTTATCTGGACCTTCTCCAATTATTTTTTTTAACTGTTTCGGTTCTGACATTATTGATACCCCACTTTCTCTGTGAAAGTGCATTCCCACAAGATTCTTCTAGATTATCACATAGAAAAGACATGTGACAAGTACTGAAATGTCAGTCTGAGCTCTCCATGCAGCCGATGCAGGCAGAATTCATCCATGTCCACATGATGTTCTCTGACTGCTGATTATGCAACATTATGATGACATGGCATAAAAAGGTTCCTGCAGAGAGAACAGAGGTTCAGGCAAAATTTCATCGGTTGAGAATTTTTTTCTAAAGCATTCCTAAAATAGCATTGGGACATTGTAAAACTAAAGTACTTGCAAACTTTTTTTGGCCATTTACTGAAAAAGGAAAATAGAAAGAAAAGTAATGCAATAAAGTAAATGAGACGTAAGAATGGGGAGAAAAAAGGCAAATTTATGAAGAAATAAGACATAGGATATGTAGGAGAAATAAAATAGAGACTAAGGAAAGTGATAATGCATGGGTGCCAGAATGCATGGGTGCCAGAATGTATTATTCTACTGAGGACCAGTACAATATTTGTGATCACTTAAAACTTGTGCAAAATATCAGAAGCAACTTTAAAGTGAAGAAATGTTGAAAAAAATTAGAGGAAAATGCAACTGAAAATACAAGATAGAAAGGATTAATTTCACGTAACCTTACATGCAAGTGCATGTAGCTTCTGCTTGTGCCTGCAATGGAGTATGGAAACCTAATGTTCCCTTGATGTAAAGTATTAATTGTTTTGAGAATTTACAGAACCCATCAGATAATCAACTACCTGACCTGGGAGAGTGCACAGGAGGGCAGAGTGGACCAGTCAGCCTACAGGAAAACCAAAGTTTGCCCACTGCATATGGACATGTCCTTACTATGCAAATGTTAGGTTTAAATGCAGAATTGTGAAATCTTTAGAGTTCTTCCAAATATTTAGGGATGCAATATACCTGGTGTTGCCATAGAATGGTCATATCACCCTCCACATAATACAAGGTGCTGAATAAATTAAAAAAACCCTCACTTATTTAGATTTTTACTCAGCTAATATTTAAGTTTATCCCTCAGTTTGCAAAGGCCAATATTTTATTACTTGTCTTTGTTTGCTTCTCTGCTATGGAAGATTTATAATCAGCCTATATTTGGAGTTATAGATGGTTCTTTTAGCAAGATTCAATGACAGAGTGACAAAACTTTTATTTTAATTTTTCATTCCTACCTATGGCCAAGCTTTATTTCTCTGGCATAGCTCTACCACATACCAAGAAATGAGCCTGATTCTCATTCTCCTCTCCAACTAATATGGTAAATAAATAAAGGGATGTTAACCAGGGCTCAGATAGGGCTTAAAATCTCGAATTCCATGATTTTACCTGCAGTTATGTATCAGTCTCATATTCCTGGCAGAATGGAGTAGTGAGGTTGCAATGGACATTTCTGTCTGGCTGTAGAGTCTAGGCTTGAAAAGAGCAGGTCATGGCAGCAGGGAAGATGTGCCACAATTTCTGCTGGCACCTGCTGTTTTTTGTGTGCCTGCAGAAATGCAAGCCTCAGTTCCAGCCTCATGAGTGCAGTGCTGCATCAGGAAAATGGTTCTGCTTCTTTTTACACTGGTATGAGAATTTGGCCTTAATGTAGGTGGTGTCAAAATAGATTGTATCCTGAACTGAGACACACTGCTCTTCATATTGTCATCCTTTACTTGCACCAAAGGAGTCTCTAGTGAGTTCACAATTTAATTTCTCCTTTTTTTTTTTTGCCACATCAGGACCTCAGTTTCTGGATTTTCCTAGCCCCTTTCCTTGTTTCTGCAAGTCAGTGTTTCTTAAAGAGCTTGTTTTGGATGGGAGATTGCTGCTGTAGCTTAGATCTAATTATTTTACCATCATCTTTTGAAAAAAGAAATAAAATGTTGATATTAAAAATAGTAATGCTTTGTTTTCATTCTTGTATTTTTCCTTTGCTTTAAGGGTTTGGAAAATATATCAGCAGATGTACATCACACTGTATACTTAGGCCTTATCCACTGCCAGTCAAGCTTTGCTAATCTAGGATACCTATCTTGCAAGAGGACACACATGTACTGAAGATGCAAAGAGAAAAACTATTTATAAATAACAAATGTACATCCACCATCATAGGTAGAAGGAATGCATATATTTTTGTGGTATCCCTGTCCATTCAAAGGAGTGAAAGGCCAGATCTACTGGCCAGAGGAGCTGCATGGTATTTACTCTCTTTGCAGAGGCTTTTGAGGCTGCAGTGTTAGCCAGGTATCACTCCTGCATTTTTCCTCAGGAGCAGTTGTGTAAGCTCCAGAGTTTTCATGGTACCTGAATTCTCCTCCATACTGCCAGGCGTGTTCCCCTTTTGGCTGATTCCTACTTGCTCTTTCTGAGATGGGTGTTCTGCAGAGCTGGAGGTGGGGGTACAGATAACAGCTCCTCTGGTGTACACAGTTCCAATTACTTCCAGTTAACAAAGTGGGGAGTTGAGGTGAAGCAATGAGCGCTGGCAGTGAAATACATCTCTGATAAAGGGATCAGCTTGGATCACACTGTAGGTTCTTCCTCTCTGTGTCCATTGAGTGGACAGGCTCGAGGCTTGGGTATGCCATGATATCATTCAGCTGTGGGTGGTTTCCATGACATGAACCTGTAGAGGACATTCTAAGGAGCTGGTGGTGTTTTGGGAAGCTGTGGGTCAAATATGAAGCGGTGAATGTGGGAAGAGAGAAGGTTAAAGAACAAGCTTGGTGAAAATGGCTGTGCAGAGATGCTGGGAGCTTCTCAGTACCAGTGATTTACTTCTAAAATAGACTTGTCACAGCCCAGCTTTGCTGCAAATATGGCTTGTTGAAGAGTGAGGAGGGGCATGGTCTTCCAAGGAAAGCTCAGGAGCTGTGTGTCCATGTACCACATTGCCAGCCTCTATCTCTGCATCCTGGACTCACAGCTCAGTTTGTCTTAATTAGACAGACCACACATTCCATGTCAATGTCCTTATTTAATGTCACAGATTTACGGCAAAACCCCAAATTAGTTGGGGCCATTAGACTTCAGTCAGAGAAAAGACAGTGGGTTTTGTAGTTGTGGGTGTCACTTTCCAGAACTGCCCAGTGTCCCAATTAGCTGCCTCCACCTTGCATGGCTGGTGGCTTTTGTTTTATCTTTAGTTTTTTCTGTTTGTATTTGATGGTGAATATGACCATGGAAGATGAACAGCAGTGAAAGATGTCATAGATGTGCAGTGCAGGGAGGTTTGGCACAGGAGCCCTCCTGCGTTCTGACTGGCTTATTACTGATTTTCAGTTTATTATTGATTTTCCACTGGCAGGTGGAGTCATTAGCAACTGTGTGGTAAAGATGGAGGCAAAGGCATTTACTCTGTGAACAAAACCAAACTCAAATCCATGAATTTGGAGGTTAATACTGAATTAACATTTTGGATGCTGAAATTAAACTCTTCATTCAATGCAAAAAAAAAAAAAATTACTTAGCTTTGGTTCTGAGCAAATGCACTAATTTCAATAGGTGTTTCTGGCTGTTCAGTGCCTTTGAACACAGGATGTTCCTCTAAATAGGAATAGTCCAATTCATGGCCTGAAATAGTAATTCCATTCTACTGCTCAGCATCTGATTACATTGCCTTTCAAAGCAGAGAAAACTGCTGAAGAGAAAGATTTGTGCTGCAGAGAACAGAACAGGGAGAGAACTTGTATTTTTTCAGTGGTCTGAATCTAAATGTTCTTCCTGAATGCACAGGAAACGTGCCAATGTAAATAATGAGAAAGAAATACAGTAGTTCACTTTTTATCTACCGAAGTTGGAAAATACCAACCGAGCTGATACACTTGATGAAGCTTTGCCTTCCAAAGCAGTATAGGGACATATGCACACTTCTTTTCCTGAAAGGTTGATGCTAAAACTGTCGCTATGACAAAATTAACTGTAGCATCCATGCAATGAATATTACAGTAGATAGTTTTTTCTCTTATTTGCACTTCTTAGCCTTTAAAATGTTTCAAAGAAAGGTGTTCTGCCCACTTGGTGAAGATGTGGAGGATTAGTGGCAAGCACGGAGAAGTAAACCTGTAGCTTTTCAGCCGGGAGATTCTGACCACTGATGCAGTAAGTTCCCCTGTGGGAAGCTGAATTTAGGCACTGCCTAAATTACTGGAGAGATGTCATTGCCGTATCAGTTTTCTGGTGTGTCTGCATTCATCAGTAGATTTTACAGAGAATGGTCATTCTTCTGCTCCACATTTCTAGACATTAATTTCTGCCCAGGTGTATTCTTTCATTTATGGCCATGTGCCTTAGTGCTCATACCTCTCTTGTTTCTTGAAGGAACAAGAGAAATTGCAGTGGAACCTTTCTGCTAGAGAGGGTACCATGCAATGTAAGGTTGGGTTTGCAAACAGTACTGTACATAGAGCTTCTTAGAAAACACCAATCTGAAAATATTGCAGCATGAGCAGTCTAATCTTTTCTTCTTTTTTATTTTTTTAAGAACTAGTTCTTATTTGGGTACCTTTTCTTTTTAAGTCATTTGTGTAATATAGAGAAGGATGTTAGCAAACCACTTAATTTAGGAAATGAGCCTTTCTAATTATATGCTTTTGTTTCGTAAATTTCAAGATGAAGAAATTTGATCTGACAGTTTACAAGACGGAAGTGAGGAAGAGCAATGGACAGGGCCTGTCTCAGTTATAAGGCTGTCCATGTATTCTCCTTGAAAGGACAGGAAGAAAGAAACCATTGCAGAAAAACAAAACTGCATTAATAGTGTTTTATAATAGCATAGATGTTAACACCATGGGCTACATAATGTGATTTGGTTTGTTTTGAAGGTGATCTTAATGATCAGTGCTCCTTCAGTAAAGGCAGTTGGTGAAACCTGAGGTCATTGCTGATACCAGTTCCTAAATTTGCATTCAACCTTTTAAAAGTGTTGCAATACAATATATGTCCCTTAGATGCCATTTCTAGAAGGAAAATTTAGACTGGGACTCAGCATGTTCCCAACTGAAACCTTTATTTCAAGATGCAACTAAGAGACCAAAACGATTAAAGTAATCGCTGTTATGATTTTACTGTGTATTTTAGTGTTACAGCCTTTGGAACATCAATTTTATTACAGGAGCTGGGAATCAGATAGAAAAATAAATGCCTTTTTATTTTTTATGAAGCTTTGTTTTAAAAGACACTTGTCACAAGGATGGCTCACTGATACATGATGTTAAATGTAACAGGTTTTAGGTGTTGTCAATGATACATCATTTTATGGGGAAAATAAATAAGTTGGTTCTTACTTTTACATTCATTCTTCCTGTAAATGATAGCTAAATGGGAATAAATTGCCTGTCTTTTTTCAATTGTTACTTTTAGACACCTGCTTTCTGAACTTTGGAGATGCTTGCTAACAGCCCTGGTATTTCTTTGCTTCCCTGCTCTATTTATAGCTAATGTCAATGCAAGAAGTTGTTTATATATCAAACTGATTTTCTCCTGGGAAATTAGAGATATATTTCTCCTTTCAAAGATGACCTTCAGTGTTTCTATCCTTCCTATGATCAGAAAAACAGACATATTGCAGTTCCCCAATTTCCAACAGTATTAAAACCCTTTTCTTCTCTAAAACGGCACAGTGTGCAGTTTTATTGGGGTTTTCATGGGGTTTATTAGGCAGACACCTTTTGCAAGATTTCTTTAAAACTGCAGTTTCACAAGCCTGTTATCCCTGATAAAATTTTGTGGTTTGCTATCTTATCACATCTCATGTGTCAGGATGGCTCTAAGAACTAGCTAGTACACTCAACAACTGCTTGTGAAAATGAAGAGCATGAAAAGTAAAATATGACTTGCAGAAAAGCTGGAGAATTCCTATTTATGTGATTGCCCTGGATGAGTCACTGAAGTAAAGTGAGATTGCTTGCGATGAGGGAAGGTAACTGCCTCCAAGGGTTTTCATTTCAGTCTGTCCTTGGTATATTTGGTGGGAGGGACAGAAGATGGGATGAGAGGTAGGGAAAAGCAGTTAATTAAGGCTTTCCTTTTCCACAGAGTATCTAGGGGTAAAAAACCCAAATGCTTGATGTGGTTCCTTGATAAGCCTAACAGTTTTGATGAAGGGCTTCGTCATTGATAACGTGGCCTCTTTGGCATTCTTGAGTCACAGGATAAAAGGAATAGAGACTTGCACCTGGAAGGAAATGTTCAACCTTCTCTTTTATTAATTTCAGAGCTGAATTGCATTTTAAATCATGGCACTGATTAAGCAGTAGAATTAAACTGCTGAGTGAAGCAGTTGTGAAGGCACCAATAACTCTGGAGTTACAAGAGAGAAACTCTCATTACGACAGACAGGCCCTGACCTGAGAAAAGCTGATGTCAGTGTCATGGAAAGTGGTTGCTGAGGAAGCCACTTAGAAGATAAATTGCTTTTGCTGAGCGTTCCTGGTATTAGAGGAACACTATGGAGAAATGATTTTTGAATTCTGCTGTCATTTCTTAATGCAGGTCTTGTTTTGCTGAGAATAGGAATATTTTAAAACAGCTTTTCTTCTAGGTATATGGTATCTAAAGTGTCCACAGTTTCCGAAGCGGGCTTTTTGCTTTAAGACTGCTGGCAGAATCCTGACAAAGGTGCTTCCAGCTTCATGCTTTGGTCTTAAGGCTCTCTCATTTGCTCATAAGCAGGCTAAAGGGTAAAGCGATTCCAGTTGGCTTATAAAGACACATGCACATTATAATATTAACAGGGGGGATACTTTTTGTTTCAAAGCCATTTGTGAGGAAAAAAACAACAGGAACAAAAAAGCCCACAAACAGGCCGTGATCATGCAAGATGCTACATGCAGAAGGTGTCTGTGTTTACCTCTTTGGGGCTCTGGAGAGCCTGGGGTATGCCTGTGCTGAGGGGCTTGCATTGCCTCTCAAGAGAAGAAATAAGAAAGGGAGTCAGGAAAGAAAGAGAAGAGGGGAGGAACTGAGGCCACAGAAGGCATGGAACACTCAGAATGGGCCTTCGGAGTGGGAAAGCAGTGTGCTAGAGCAAGAGGGAGAGAACTTGAAACGACAAGGCAGGGATGACCCATATCTTTTGGCCACACGTCTTGTGATAGAGCCCTGCCTTCCTGAGTGAAGGGGAGTGATCATTTCAAACTGCTGCCCAAATAAAGGCCTAAGAAACAAAAAGGAAGTGATTTCTTATTAGTGTTGTATGCAGCTAGTTTAAATAGATTTTGAGCTATAATTTGTATTTGTAATTGAAATGCACAGGTTACTGCATCTGCCATAGTTTCCTGATATTTTTGCTCTTTGAAGCTTTCCAAAATCTGATTGCTCATAGTATTTCTCTATCCATTTTTTGTTCTTAAAAAAAAAAAAAAAAGAAAACAAACAACAACAACAACAAAAACCCCAAAAACCAAAACCCTCCTGCAGAGAGGAGTCCATGTAAATATAGTTATTGAAGTGGCTTAGCTCAGTTCTATGAATTTTCTTATCTGCATTTTTCTTATGTGTTCCTTCAGTCCTGAAATCATGGAGGAAGTGGAGCAATATGAATGGAGAAGTATTAGAGAAAAACAAGGAGGTTAAGATGAGGGGATCTTCAGAGCGGTGCTGTTTGCTTGATGGAAGCATGAGGAGGAATCAGAAGAGAGCTAAGCATGGGAAGCAGGAGGCTTGCTGTGGTTTTACTGGGTCATCCAGAAGAAAGACAGCACTTACTGTCTGCTGAGCCTACACATCCTGAATCATGGGCCATTTGTATGGATGTGAAGATACGGAGATGTAAAACTCTGTAGTGAGTAAATGTTGTCTTTGTTTGGAAATTTTTTAGACATTTAGTGACAGGATGAAGTGAAAAAGGCAGTAAAAGGCAAGAATATTGTTCTTGCAATTTTGGCATTTCTGACAAAACCTGGAAACAGCAACTTGAATTTTTATCTTTGTCACCCCCAGTGAAACACAGTTTTATCAATGACTCTTTCTGAGTGGTGATGAGTGTCCTGGTTTGACAGGAAGGGTGTTTTTTAAGGAAGGTGTAGTCAAACCAATCATGGATTAGAAGTGAATATTGACATCTGGTGTGGCCACTAAGGAGATGTGTCACCTCTGAGAACATGGGGAGATAAAGGAGAGAAGCCCAGAGGTACTTCCTTTTGTGTTCCGGCCACTGAACGGAGCACGTCTCCTCGTCTCCTCCCTCACCCAGCCCAAGGCCTGAAGGCCTGGGCCTGGGCCTGGGCCTGGGTGGGGGAGGGGCAGCCATGCGGCTTGAAGTCACTCGGCCTGAGGAGAGAGGTAGGCCGGAGCCCAGAGAGAGAGGGAGAGAGATGGAAGGGGAAGGGAATGGACTGAGCCAGCTTGCAGGATGGAAGGGTGGAGAGACGAGGAGATGGTTCTCTACCCCCCCTTGCCCCCCCCTCCCAGAGAGAGAGACGGTGTCTGTCCNGGAGGAATGTTTCTGAGAGTTTTCATGTTCCCTGTGTGTTTCTTTCCTTTAATGTAGTTTATTAAAGTTTTTTTTTTCCTATTCCTAAGTCTGAGCCTGCTCTGCTCTGTTCCTGATCACATCTCACAACCATTATTAGTAAAAAATATATTTTCATGGGGCACTGGCATTGTGTTCAGTGTCTAACCATGACATGACTAAATAATCTGTTCTTCTCTGTGAGTGGTGAACTGAAGCACTGATGAATAAGCAAGAATGTCAACTGTAAGAAGGTAGCGATAAAGTGCTTCCTGTCAGTCTCTGTTCAGAAGCCTTAAGATGCAAATGGGGGAATGAGTCTCAAAGAGCATTCAATCCAGCTCCACTAACGATGAGTGAACAAAATGAAAGGAGAAAGGCAAATGTTCTTTGGACCAACATGGCTGTCTACAAATCTAGCCTCAAATACTTACGGCCAGTAAAACGTTTAAAATCCTAATATTTGACTGATAAGCTCGTGCACAGTACAGTTGAGAACTTCATCTTAAAGCTTTGAAAATGCCTTCCCTGAAAACCGGGGAATTGTTCTTTGTGGAAGAAGCAGCCCCTCAGGCTTATGAGGGGTTGTGTGATACATACTGAATGCATGCATGCATGCACAAGTGTGTCTTGGCATAAAATTGATTTGTGTCATCTTATTCCCTGCAATCATTCCAAAAGACACTGAATTTGCTTTGTAATCACTTGAAGATCTCAATTATACATTTAATTGCTACATGGAAGGCAGTTTGGCAGAAAGGTACAGTGAATGTATGGGCACTTTGGAATGCAAAGGCATTTCGGGTAAAAAGAAGGAAGTAAAGAAAGAAATCATCAGATGGCACTGGAAGCTATTTGGGAATTCTGCTTTTGGGCTTTTTGTTAGATCTTTCCTAGGTATTGTAACTATAGAACTTGATTAAGAGGTTCTCAAGCCCTTTCCTTTTTTTTTTTTCCCTAATTAATCTCTGATAGGAGCTGCATTTTACAGAAATCTGTACTGGTGCTGTAGTAGATTTAAGAGATCAGAGTTACAGTGAAGGAAACCCATAGAAGCACTGATTTCCTGCAGTACAATATTCTCTTACAGCCCTGCTGCATTTTTCCGGTCATTAAAATTCTGCTGCTGCTGTTTGAGTGGGGGGAAATCCTGAAATGGCTGAACAAATGCAGTGAACATTTCTTTATATTTATGCTTCTAAAAGATACTCAATATTAATTCTGGGAGTAAAAAGTGTTCTTGTGAAAGCAAGTTTAGCAGATGCCAGGTTCAGCTGGCAGCTGTCTTGATCATGCAAATTTTATTGGTAAAATAAACTGCTCTTTTTTTCCTGTAGGAAGCATTGTGCAGGTAGGGCAGGTTTGTGTTTTGCCAGCTTGGTATGCTCAAGAGTCAGCCTTGTTTTATAACAGACCAGCTGATCAAAATGCTTGTAGTTTGCCAATGCTGATGATCGAGCAAGAGTTTTAACTCTTGGCATTCTCCTCAGTGCAGGGTTTTCCTTTGCTGGGTGTGGGCAGTGGTGCCTTTTGTCTCAATGGGCTTGAGCAGCTCTCACCTTTGCTCCCAGGACTAGATCCAGATGTAGTTCTGTACCTAAAAATATGCAGACCTTGGTCTGGTGGGCATCTTCAGTAGCTGCTTTCTGGATGAGCAGGAACATGATTCTAAATTGGCTCTCATTCAGTGAATTCTCTTTTCAGGTGCTTTGGGTGTATTTTGAATGGGCTCCTTATCATCCATTATACCCTTTTACAGAAAATGTCTTCTTTTGCTTTCCTTCTCTAAAAATTCACTCCACTTGTAAAGAATGAATCAAGTGAAAATTAACAGATTTTTTTTCCCTGGTGACCTATGTTTGAATGAATAAAAAGCGAGTGTGATCACTGTGAATATTAAAAAATCAATTTCTGTGGATTGTAGAGATTTTTTACGGTTCCTGAGCCAGTATCATTGTCTCTTGTTTTTTCTTGCTAAGACAACTGGAAAATAAATGAGGTCTGTTGACTTTTCCTAATCTGCCTCCAACCAAAGATAGCTTTAAATCCTTTTGATGGGGCCATTTTCCCTTAGAAAAGTGCAGACTGATTCAAGTAGGGCTGTGTTATGTTTCCAGGTTGAAAAAGCATATGCGTTCCTGGAAAAGTATGCAAGGATTGTTTGGCTTTCTTATGCCAATTAAGCTCCATGTTCTAAATTGCTACTATGTTACCTATTTACTATTTAGCATAAGCAGAATCAAAAGGATGTCATCAAAGTAATTTGTCTTTTTGCTTCCTCGTAAGAGTATCTTGAAATGATCAGTGATTATTCTGTTCCTTCTCTGCTCTGCCTGTCCTTCCAGTTCCTCCCACACTCCCTTTTTCTTCAAAGTTTTATTGCTCTTTTTTATTTTAAAGTATACATATATACAGATATATTATGGGATGGAGATTTTGGTTCCTGAAGAGTTTTTTTTTCTTTTCACATCTTGCAATTGATTTTCACAGAGTGGGATTTAAAATGTCACTGGCCCTATTAGCTTATCACCAAGTTATATAACTTCTTGATTTCTCAGCACTTTGTAAAGATGAAATGTAGTAGCTGCAGCACAGATGATGTCAGTTCTCATCCATAACATGCTGTATCTACTCTTTCTCCACTTGTATATTACATGTCCTATTATTTTATAGAAGCAAATGACTAATTTCTACCATATTAACATAAAAACTTTATATTCTCAGAATATATGTACTTTAATGATTTACTGAATTTCAAGCCATTTTTTTCCCTGCAGTACATACTGCAGAATAAATGTAATGGAAGGTCAAGGAACTCTGTATTTTGTTCACATAAATTATGAGTACAACAATGTTCTAAATATATATCTTCTGGGCAACCAATTATCTTGGAAAAGCTGTGGGACTGGATCAGCAGGAGGTCACTGTAATGATCAGTAGTAAGAAAGACACTGGATTGGATTTCTGTCTGATTTTAGGTATCTCCAGAAGAATCTTTGTGGTTGCTTTAAAATATGTCTATAAAAACACAAACCTGGCATTAATCTTACAGTCAGACCAAGTCTGTTAATTCTGGAGTTAGTTTACCAAAACGGTGCATTTTTCTAGTGGGAATTATTATTTTAGATAAAATTTGGAAAGCATAAGGATTTCTCAGTCCAAAGCTTGACTACTTCTGGGTTTTGACTTTGTTGGAAAGTTGGGGGTTTTGTACCTAAACTATTCTGAAAGTGGAAATCTTGACTGCATGAAACACTGGGGCTTTGGAGGTTTGGGCTCAAGCAGCTAGGCTTGAGTATTTATGCTGCCAGGGTTTCAGGGAGAGGACCCGGCCTGGTACATGCAGCTGGAGCAGAGCCATCCATCTAGTACAGCAGGCAGGAGCAGGATATGCTCAGCGAGGGCAGGTACCAAACAGTGCCTCCATCCACTCTGGATGGGCAGGAGAGTGAGCAATTTTACTGCTTTTCCCTTTGCTATTCCTTTGAGTTTTGTGTAAAGACTTACACAGCTTTTAATAGGTGTGTTCTAGCACTAATGTGGTAAGAAGTTACCCTCAAATTTACTGGGATCTGAACTAAGACTCTCTATATACAGAGGGCTATTGAACAGCATGAAGAGAATGGATTCCAATCTCTTATTTTTATTTTCTGTTGTTTTGTGTTCCTAAGTTCTTCTTATGTCTCACATTTCTTACACGTGAGGTGAAAGAGGTTTTACCTTTCTGCGCCTAAGAGCAACTATCAAGGCTTGGCCATAATATTTTGATTTCCTAATAGTTCCTTTTCATAGAAGATTAACCAAGGAAAAAACCACGCATTGTGAGATTAGTTAAATACATCTTGAAATACTGCCAATACTTCTTGAAAAGGAAATGTGATTTACTGATTCTCACTTAGCATTTAGAGGAAAAGCATCTGATTTATCTAACAGGACTTTTAAAATCTTGACAGTTTTATTGCATGCATCTAAATGCAGCTTCCATGTTTTAGCTTGTATGCTGTTTCCTTACAAATTCTGATCAGGTGGTTGTTTAACAGTTCTGACTTGGAGCTGAGCTCTAGTTAGGAAACTAAATGCACAAATGTTTCCAAACTCACTTGCCTCACTTAACATGCTATAGCCTCATTTGTCTTCTGGGCTCTGGTTTTGATCCTTTGCAACTGTTTAAATCCCTCCTTGGCTGCTTTTTTCATACTGTGAGACATTAACTGCTTGTCTCCTGTACTTTCTCTGTTCAGCTATCAGTTGAGGCTTATGTTTGATCATGGGGATCTTAACCTGGCAAAGTCAGCCAGGCATCAGCCTTGAGGTGGTCTTTATTCTGGACTAGGGGGAAAAAAAAAGCCTCACTGTGCTTTGATAAACCTCAGTATAGTGCTTTTTGATTGGGTTCTTCTTTCATTAATGTCATTTACTTTACCTATAGATTGCCAGTGTCTTGCAGTGGATGTAGCTGCAGTGCTTATTCTGCTCTCTGGACTTATTGATTTAAAAATTATAGTAAAAAGCACTGCAGGGCAGCTGTGTTATGCAATCTCTTGTTTCTATGCTTGTCCAACTCTATTTTGTATCATTGTGAGCAGAAAAAAACCAGGAGAAGATTGCTGCTTGTAACAGGCATAAATCTAAATGATGGTTCGAGGGAAAGGTCATCCATGTCTGCTGGTGAGGACATGTCTTTGCTTCAGCATGAAACTGAATTATGGTTTTAGACTGTTTTCTTGAATCTCCCTATGTGCTGCCTGTGAGTCCCACTTGCAAAGGGAAAAGGTATGAGCGGTGGTGAGGCCCTTCACAGCATACCCGAGCTGCAGCCTGGGCAGCAGCTACTGCTGCCTCTACAGAAGCAGAGATGGCTGCCTGGGAGTGCTGCTTGTCTTCCCCTCCCTTCCTCTTCTTCCTTTCTCTGCCCCAGTGTGTCCCCCATCTGCAGCTGAAAGGCTGAGAAGATCTCCAATCTGTGGATAAAGCTCGGTCATCTCATTTTAACCCACTGCAATGTCACTGCAGGGTTTGTGAGAGGTCCCAAAAATCCTCCCCATGCTCCTGACAGAGAGTGCTGTTACTGAAGACACAACGGCTCAAACACTGCTGACCCAAGGGAGTTCATAGAAGCACAGGAGCACAGATGCAAGATGTGTCCTGGAAAAAAAAGTAAGGGAAAAGCTGAGAGAGATCATTTTACTTTGATGTTGCGCTGAAATGTTTTGCTTTCCAAGATATGTGCCTTAAGGCAAGGATCTGAACAGGCTTGTATCATCCTGGGCACTTTCTTGCCTCTCAGGCATCAACTACATCATGTTTATTAATGCAATTTCTTACAAGGCTTCTAAATGCTCTGCAACATAATCAGTGTTTTAAGTGTTTTTATGGTGTAGTGGGTTGGTAGATAACTCCACAGAAGGATGCAAGCTGTCTGCTCTTGAACCTCAGCATGTGCGTGTTTCTACTGAGCTGGGTGGTCTTTGGCAAGCTGTGACCTGCCACCACAGCTGGTTCAAGAAATACGGTTCTGCCACAGTGGGATGCTGAAAAGAGCCCAGGTACCCTGACTCCTGCAAGTCAGATCTTTCTTTTTACTGTTGGTGTTAAAACTGACAGCTAGAGATTTACGTTGCACATGTAAAAAAAGGTTGGGTGGTATCTCTCAATAAGCCATGGGGTGCATCAATGGTCACCTCCTTCCCAGAATAGAGACAGCTAAACCGCCTCTATTCATGGTCTCAGTATCAGGCAGGGCCCTAAGGATGCCGTGGAATCAGTACCCCTGTCAGGATGCTAGGAGAGACTCAGGAATACACAACTGGTTTATTAAAGACTGAGCAGTAACACACTTCATTGTGCTGCTCTCCATTTTAATTTAATTGACTGGCAACTTTTTTTAGAAGAAAGTTCAGCTTCTGCAAAACTGCTGACAAATTTGATAACTGCAGTACATTATGTCAAGTTGGGTTTATTAAACACACAAATTAAAAATGAAGCCTTTGGTTTGTAGATAACAATATGAACTTTATAACTTATAAAATAAGAGAGTACCTTCCTATCTTAGGCAATATTCTTTCCTAATGTTAAGCTATTACTATGTGGTACAGAAACAAGGTATAGGTTTTTTTCAGGAAAGACTGAAAAATATCTTTTGGTGCTTAAATATAAAAAGAATAGATTTTTTAAAATATAAACTTTTAAAAGTGTATATATTGACATATTTATATAAATCTGAATTATGTTAAGTACTGGAGGACATATTTGTTTTTTCTGTGACAGCTGTAAGTGGAATGCCCACCCTGCCTGCTTGAAATTCAGGGCAGAGAGACACCTGTGCCACCCCAGCCCACAGCCCTATCACTGTGCACAGATATGGCCTCTCAGCAAGAGATCTGGTGGTGACAACATTTCTGTAGTCTAGAAGTACCTGATTTTCAGTAAATGGGAAAAATCCAGATGTATCATGGCACAGTAGAAATCTGCGAGCAATATCTTCAGTGGCTTCTGGCAGCCAAGGATATGCTCTGATCATTGCACATGCAATGCAAGCACATGTCTATGCCTGCTTGAGCCACTTCATTCCCTCTTGGGGATGGTCATGCCCTGGTTCCCACTCCTGCAGCTCCTGTGGCTCCTGCTGCTTGGTGCAACAGAGCTTCCCCTGGTGTACAGTCCCTTCTGCAGCCAAGGGGGTGTATCATCATCATTGTGGGCTGTGCCTGGAGGGTGAAGACATAAAGAAATATCTTTACAACCTTTACACTGTTGTGAGCACAAAGTCAAAAGCTGTTGAATGTCGATGCAAAAAGCTGCTAGAAGCAGCTCTTTCTCTCTTGTGAGAGAATTTTCATTCTCATAAAAAATATCAACAATGTTTTATAAACTAGAACACCTGTGGCCTTGCTTGAGAATTGTTATTATAGAGTAGAATAAATATTTTTAAGAATGTATGTTTTTAGAACTCGGCCTATCACACCAAAGAGGTGGCTATGCATTGGACCAATTCGTCTATGAGAAAAAAATCACTATTCTGCTGGAAGAATCAAAGACTGCTTGCTCTCTCTCATCTGAGACCGCGGGAAAATCAGCAGTTGAAAATGTTCCTCCTACTCCTACAAAATGGAGAAACAAAATAGTTGTGTGGGGTTTCCATTTTTCTTTAAATAAGTAAGCACTATTTCACAACCTATCTGTTCCGAAGTATGTTTCTCCTTTATACATAGACTCTCAGTACAACCTGTTATTAGCTTATCAAGGGGCATTGCTTACTTCGTACGATGACAGGAAATGAAAACATATATGCTCAGGCTGGCTTTTTTTGATAGGTGCAATTAAAAGACTTCTCATTTTCTATCTGTGTCTGGTGGGACCTTACCAGGGCTCTGGATCTCTATCTACTGTGCAGCTGCAGTGTCTGAATGAACAGAGTATGGGCTGGCATCCCCACTCAGCCCTCTGGGCCATTCTGGAGGAAATTCCAGTAGTTGCTTGGCCATGTTAAAGACCCTGGGTGAAAAGAGAAAGCTGGCTGTAGTCAGTCAGAGCTAAATGCTTAGAGCAGGAGGGTCTCCTGACAGAAGGGTAGGAGGATAATTTTGTCCTTTTTAAGTCTAAAATATTCCTGTATCTTTGAAGATCTTTATTTCCCATCTAGTATAGGCTAACCTGATTTATGAATAAGAAAGACCAAAATAACAAGACAAGAATTTTTTAAACCTATGTGACCAGTGCCCAGTGAAATTCCCTCAAGAAAATGGAGCTTGAATTAACATGTTTTCAATGGAGGATGTGGTATATAGATCAGATAATCAAAGAAGCCAACCAATATAAAGCTCATTTTATACTGTCTAGGTTTTCTGCATGTTTCACTAAAATGCTAAAATGATACTTATTATTCAAAATACTTGAATTATGCATAAGTTGGAAGGCAAAAATTCAATTCTGCTTTGGCAATGATGATGAAAGATTTCTCATTTTGCCTAGTCTCTAACTTGCCTTTGACAAGTTAAGCTCCTCCACAGAGATCTATCTGATATAATTCCATCCTGCAGAACGCTGTTGATGTTCCAGAGAACCAGTTTATGTTCCTAGCGAGGAGAAATGCTAGGTGTTTTAGCCTCCTCAGAGAGACTTTGCCCAAAGGGCACTTCAACCTCAGTATGAGGGTAAATCTTGCCACCCAAGGAACAGGATGTTCCATTTGGAAAGAAGCATGAGCAGAGTTTAGATGATTTCTTGTGAGATTTGTGCTTCCTGGACTGACTGCCCTCCTCAGCCGCATGATCTGTTGGCAGGTCACAGAGCATGGTCTTTACACTCTCTGCAGGATGTCTTAATGCTGTCACTAAGGACTCTCTGGCTTGCTGCACCTCTGGCCCCAGGGCTGGCATTCCAGCTGCCAAGCAGCCCCGTGTGACAAGGCAGAGGCTGTCAGGAGACAGCGCAGGATGCCCAGCTGCAGGAGGAAGGCCACACCAAAAGGTCCCCACTTGCCTGGAGGCACTGCAGCCCAAGGACTGTTGTATCTGCCTGGGCTCACATGTTGCTGGCTGGATCTCATTCACTGGTGCTTTATTATCATTTCCCCTTTCACAAAATACCTCACTGAATTTTCAGTGATGAGATCAGAATGTCTTATCCCATGTATATCTTGTGGAATAGAGATAATAATGATGTATAAATCAGTTTTATATTTCAAAAGAAGTCTTTAAGTGGTTTCAAGTTGTATGATTTACTGGGCAAGGCAGAAAATGTGCAGATTTCTGTTTCCATTTCTTATGACAAGCATATGGACAGCATGTTATTTGAACCTGAGCTGTGGTTGCCTGCTGTGCTGATGATTATTCATTGAGATGGTAGAACTAGAACACACAAATCTGTGGTACTGTAGGAGCACTGTAACTTTCAACCTGCTCTGCCATCTCTTTGAGAAGTTAAAAGGCCCTTTTGCTTCCAAATTTGACTACACAAATGTATGCATGTTATGATTGCATATAGCACAGCAATCTCGGGAACATTAAGTGCCTGGGGATATTGCAGCTGACTTGTAAACAACTCAGAAAACAGGCAAGCATAAGATTGGAATCGGAAATGTAAATGCAATTGCCTAAATTAAAGGCCATGGGTTAAACAGCTTTATTGATGTATAAATTACTTGCAGTTAGCACAGAAAATAATTGATACTATGACAAAGTTAATTACATGGAAAAATATGAGTTTGTATGGCTTCGCTGTAAGCGAGGTATTCTGTATGTCTACGGGTATACCATGTAGCCCCTAGACCACTGGGTGCACCAGCCCTTGAAAACTCTGAATTCAATGTATGGGAGAGAAGATGGTAATGTAGAATGTGGTCCTCCGTAGTACAGGATGTGTGAAAATCTCACAGTAATTTTCAGGGGAATAGGATCCGGGTGCTGGTTGCATAGCCTATAATAAAGCAATTTCAGAAACTTCTAATCAGGTGAGTAAAGCTTTTCCTTAGAGATACAACCTTAAAATAGTCTGGACAATTTGAAACCGTCCTTATAAATAAAGCTGCAATAGATATAATCCTGCAGCATTAATGAGACAAATAAGAATGAAATAGAAATCATTATCACTTTTAAACCATTATGCAAAATTTTTTTGTGCTGAATATGACAGAGCTGGAAATTTCAAGACCCATGAAAATTGTACTGAAGTAGATTTGCATAATGCACTGGAAGAGCTTTTGTGAAAATGGAACTAGTGGGAGTTATTTAAATAACAGTATAGCAGCTATTAACAAAATAGTGAGATTCAAAATAGTAATTTACTTTACACATCTCTTCTAAAACATGTCCAGAATCAAGATATCTGTCAGCAAATAGCACAGCATTGCAACCCACCCTCTCAAAATTCTGAAAGAACAGATCAAGGAATTCTCCTCCCTGACAACACAGAAACCTTAGTAGCAGAGCATATTATTTACACCATATAAAGCAGCTGTAAAATATTATACAACCATGGAGAAGCCATATGATCTTGAGCTGTTAATCCTTGCTCAAGCTTAGGCAGGAAAAGAAGAATGAAGTGTGTATGCTGTGACTATTTGAGTTGCATTATGTATTTAGTGTGATCGCTGCCATTTTCTTCTCCATCATCATCATCATCACCTCCCTCCCTACTCCTGCCATGCCTCATCCTCCTGGAATGTACATCTCCAGGCCCATGCGTGGTGTGGAGAGTGCTTTGACTCCTTTGCCCGTGGACTCACTAACGCTTCTCTCCCAGGCAGTGAGAATGCCTTGTCACACTTGAACCACAAGTGGATTCTGGATTTTCCCGCTTGGAGTTCATGGATGTAACCTGGCAGCAACCAATCTATATGTCTCCTGTAAATGATCCTCCAAGGGTTTACCTGTAGCACTGCTGTCATGCTCCCAGGAATAATCACAAGGTTTGTGTTCATTTTTGTAAATCTTTATTCTGTAATGTGCCCTTGAAACCCAGGAAGCTCCAGCATGGTCTATAAATCTTGTTTAAAGGGTGTGGGCTGCCTGTTCCACACAGCAAAAAAAGCTATTTTTCAATTATTTGGATACTATTCATCTTGTTCCTGAAGCCTGGTCAAAACTTCTGGTTTCACATTGTGCTTTGTAATAGAGTGAGGGATGGTGGCAATTTTCCTGCATGTGCTGTGGCCACTTCCATGAGGATGACTAGGAGGTGGAGAGAGGGTGGTTTTGGTTTGCTTTCTGGTACTCTGATAATTAACAATTGCTGTGTCTTTGCATGGTAGTTTTTTGTAATGTGTATAAAGGGGAAAAAAAGGGTGTTTTGTATGTTTACTCTACTTGCTCAAATACATAATAAGAGTGTAAAGCAAAATATGATGTTGAAATGCCTCTAATTTTTTTTGCACATAGCTCTCATGACTCCAATATTTTCTTTCCTGAAGCTGAGCTCAATGTTACATTGTTCTTACATACCTGTCACTTTGAATTGCTATTTGGGCTGTGTAGGTGTGAATTCATTCCTATTTTGTATCACCACCCATCTGAAGATTACCTTGTGTTTGCTCTGTGCGGTCAAATGATCTCATATGCTGCTTGCATTTTCTGAAAACTCTGCTGTGTGATCCGCGTGTTAAGTAATAGACTGAAGGGGCTTTTCTGCAGGTTTCTGTTTGTTTACTGTGAGACACTGATTTAGTGGCGTCCTATATTCTAGTTTGCTTTATGGTGTTTGGTTTCTTTTCCTCTGCAATTCATAACGGCCAATTCAGATTTGAATTGCAAGTTTGTTGCACTCAGTTGCCTGCAGTACTTAGTAGTGGATAATTAGTGATAATACAAAAGATGGAGCATGCACTGAGTGGCTTTTTCCCTGTGAAAAACCTCCACCTTCCAGCAATCTCTGGCTTGAGGTATTTGTTTGCTGAAGTACCTGCATGCTTCATAGCCTCTAATGGATGCTTTCTGCCTGACTTGTGTCTTTCTTTTTTTGTACCAAGCAATACTCCTGGGCTGTACAATTATTTCTGTCATACAATTATATATACCATTCAAAGAAGTACTTAGCTATGTTTGCTCCAAACATGTTGCTTGCCTTCATTTGGTTCTTCTGAAAGTCGGTGTAAACCCATTTGCCTCCCACATTCCGATTGCTGATGGCTGTAGAGATCCCTGGGCTGATTCCCCACTGCTAATTCCGTCCCACGGTCTGTTTCATCTTGTGCCATGAGGAACCAACTCATCATCATCATCATCACGGGTGGTTTTTCTGTACCAGTCTAATCCTGCTATCTTCCTTTTGGGAGAGGATGGCCAGAGCCATAACCAGGTCATATTCAAAAGCATTAAACAAAAGATTTTCTAGCAGCCCTCCATGGCATTGCCTCACACTGCAGGCACACAGAAGAAGCCTCAGGTGGTAAATGGGGCCTGACTGCACACCACAAGACTTTCACTTGATCCCTCTGAATTGCCAAAGCAGCCATAAAATGCCCCAGCCATGTGCAAATGCAGATTTCTGGGCTGGATGGGGGGACAACCAGTGTGTCCACAGGAGAATAAAACAACTATCTTGGAGGCTCTCTGTGCAGACGTCAGGGGGTTAGGCCTTCTCCTGTGTTTGTCAGACCTTTGCAGTGTTGGGTTTAGAACAGAAGTTTGCCTGTTTTTTTTTTCCAAAATCAGATAAATTCTGGGTGTTGAGATCAGTTTGAATCACATTTCTTGCTGCAAAGAAATCAAATTCAAAACCAGCTCTTCTGAGCATTCAAAAATACTAAATGCATTTTTGAAAAGTAAACATCACTGTTCAAATGAAAGCTTTCGTTTCTCCTGTTAACTGTGTAGTAAAATCTCTTCAACGGTCACAAGGGGCACAGAGGCATTTTTTTGTATTTGGTAGATAAGAATGAGCTAGGCTTTCCTCCAAATCTTTGTTGCAGTAAGAGATTTTTACTTAGAATTTGCAAACACTTACTTGTACAGATTCCCAGCTCCTGAGATGCTTCTTATGGTTATTTGTTTCCACGATAAATGGTTTAAATGCTTCTTTCCTTTTTCCCTTTTGTTTCCAGTCCCTGGACTGCCAGCCATGATGGTTTTAGGTGCTTTCAAGATCTCTTTAGAAAATAGTGCCTTATTTTTTTTTCCATCCTGCTTTACAAAAATGCAGTTTGAAATCATAACGTGAAAAAAAAATGCATGGATTTTGTTAGGAGAGGAATAGGTTTGTGATAGTGAATGCCAGGAATTAAATCCTAATGCTCATAAATTCTCTAGCAGAGTTCCCAGGGAATTCATTAGCCCCAGGACTTCCTAAATGTATGGCCTACCAAACACTTGATGACATTTTCTTTTTGACAAAACTTGTAAGAGACTGTTCAAAGTGACCCATTCCTGGGAAGTGCTACTGGGGAGCTCAGGATGCCAGCTGGGCAGGAGGAGGTAAAAGTGTCTGTCGAGTGGTTTCTAATATGCAGTAGAAAACCTTCCAGCTGTATGCAGAGGATGGATAGAGAAATAAAGTGCAAGTTCAACAGCTAGTCTATTTATCTACCTACAGGGGTGTCATAGCACACAGCTTGGAGATGCGCATTCCTCCTGGATTAGCTGAATGAGCAAACTCTCAGTGATTAGTAACCAGAGGGTGCTGAGACACAGATTTGGGGTTTGTGCCTCTGTTCTGCAGATTAGAGGTACTAAGGGTGCATAGAAGGTCGAGGACAGCTGGAGTAATTGGGGTGAGCAGCATCTGTCGTAGGAAAACACAGTGAGATAGAAATGGAGAAAATGGGAGTTTAATGGCTTATTAGCAATAGTGCAATTGAACTACACGAACAGGTGCATCAAATGTGTGTTTGAACAGGGTTGTGTCAAACCAGGGTGCTGCTCAGCTGTGTTCCAAGCAAACATGGCATCTCCAGACCCAGTCACCAGCAGCTGAGTAACACCAGCTTTGGTCCTCGGATGTGTTGTCTTGATTACTTGTCAACAATTCCTCCTTCAGCATTATTCCATGTTAGCTTCTCCTCTGAACGAGCCACTTTTTCTAGGAATGTGCCTGTTTCTTCTAACAGCTCAGTGAGAGCACAACCATATTTCACAGAAGCTGCCAGTAGCCAGAAGACAGCAGCAGTAACCAGCCCAGGGTTCCACACCTCCCAAAGGCTGCAGATTTTCTTCTTTTTTTGTTGCATTGTTTTCTCTCCCCTAGAGTTCCTATGCTTTAAGGATTGCTGCAGAAAAAGAAATTTTTGCCCCTTCTACTTCAGATCTCAGTCAAGTTAGAGCTTTGTCCTTTCTGTCAGATAAGCATTTCCCAGTCCCACAAGTGCAGTGCTGTCTCTGAAGCCGTCTCTGTCCAGCTGTTGGCCGGGCACCTGCAGCAGCAGCATTTTGTGTCACATCAGGCAATATTGAAAGACATGTGTTGCCCACTGTTGAAAAGTTAGGTGAAGGCTGCTACAAAATATATGGAATAAAAGATAAAAAGTATTTGCCACAGCATTTCTTATATCTTTTATTTATTTTTCTACAAGCAGGCAGCCTGAAACAAAGCAAGAATGAAGAATGTGATCCCAAGGCATTTCATGTTCAGATTCCTTTCTGACGAAGAATAACTTATTTCAGCCCAACCATGCAGCTGTAATAGATATAAAAAACCCAAATCAAGTGCAACACAATGCTAGTAATAAAGCAAGATGTTGGAGAAGGGTCAGCTTACAGAGAATTCATTCTCTTGGCTTCAAAATGCATGCAGAACTCAGACTTTCTTTCAAGACATGGTAGTCTAGTGAAAATACAGGTCAAAGGCTGCAGTGTTTTTTCAAACTATTTGCTGGCCCTGGCTGTATCAATATACAGTTCAGTCGGGCTTATGGAAGATGCACTAGAGTAAGCTGCTTGTTTTTGTCAAGTCATTCCCATAAAATTGTGTCCTTGCTTGAAGAACCTGTGTCCCACTCAGCTGACCCTGTTACTGCAGTCTGGATTAATTCAGATCCTGTATCTTTCTGTCTTTCCTGCCAGCAAAAGCACTGTCACCATGGTCTCTCAAGAACAGTCTGACAATATTTTGTGCACTTGCTTGGCTGTCGTGCTCCTGGTTTGTTAATTTTCGTATAATTGCTTTGGAAGTCTTACTTTTAAATTATTCTCAACTGCAAGAATAGATAACTTTTTTGACATTAATTTGCCACAAGCATTTCAACCAAGACTTTTATTAATCATAAGTCACTTGAAAAAGGCCATGTGATAATTTTACTGCTCAGATGTCAGGTATTATCCCTTTATTCATATGTGATGCTAGAAGAATAGACAGTATATTTGTAACAGCAATCTGGTGTTCCCCACAGTGCGGCAAGCTATTTTATTAGCTACTTCCAGACAGCTTTATTAATTGGATTGTCCTTCTGACAGCCAATGGTGAAGAATGTGTTCATAACATGGCTGAGAATATAAATCATAGCAGTAGTTTTCAACTTGTAAAATTTATTTCAACTCATCTGCTGTCTTCCTCTGGGGCAGAACATAGATATGTGTAATGCAGGACATAGGTACACTTATTGATCTGGAGGCCTCAGGATTATGGAGAGGTGCTAAACATTTTGTAGCTTCTTTGCCCACAGCTATTTTGCACAACACAGAAGCAATACTCTGCAATCACAGTGAAAGTTGTGGTCAGAGGTAGAGCATTACTTCTTGGAAACTAGTGATTTTCTTCTCAAAAGTCTCCCTTTAAATCTTCAAAGGTTTCTAGTGGTAAGGAATTATAAAGACTTTTTATATCAGCTGAAAGACAGTAGATTCAACAATGTAGCAGAATAACATTATTATGGAACACCATTTCACTGTTAATAATTCAATGAAATATGAAATATTCCAGCCTTCATTTTAGGTAAATATATTTGACCAGCTGTAGGCTTAAAGCCAGAAGTTTTCAAAACAAGGTCTCAGTTTCAGGAGCATTATTTCCAGCAAAAGAACCTTTTTTTCTGCTCACACAATATTTACTCAGAGAGGATGCCCTGCCCATTCTTGGTTTTTATATGTATCAGTGCTCATAGTACTGTTAGTTTACCCCAAGCTGTGTCTCCACTGACTGCATATGTGGGTCCATTGACCAAGATCCTCCAAGTAAAGATAGCTTTATCACAGTGACAAGTTCTTCCCATAGCTGTAGGGCTCTTTGAATAGCAAGAGCTAATGTAAGAAGCTGGTTTATGTAGAGCAGTAGTTGTTCATTTTTTCTCATAATGTCATTCTTATAAGTCATTAAAATAAGTTACTGGTGTTACTGTATGAACACAGTGCAGAGTTAAACCAGAAACAGTCAAGGCTGGATGCTAACTACATCAGAAGTTTAAATGAGTTCTGAAGTAATTAAGGACAACCCAAGAAATATACCTCCAAAGGTGCAGCCTCTTAACTCAGAAAACCCATAAACCAGAGTCTGTTGGAGGCTGGAAGGATATCCATTGATGGACTTGTTGGAGGTATTTGTCTAGATGATGCAGTACAGCCTTTCTTATATGTAGGAGGGATAAATGTCCCTGTCAACTCAAACTGTTTGTGCAGAGTCGTTGGAGCTGAGAACCATTCCTTCAAATGCAAGACACCCTGGACTAGTCTAGGAAAAGGTTCTAGTGAAAGTAGTCTTTCTTATTGAGTCATGTAGAGAAGTTAATTTCTAACTGCCAATTTTCTAACTTCTAGTCTTTTCCCTGGACTAAGCAATACCCTGGATGAGTACAGTCATTTTACCCTCATAGTGACATTCATAAAATCGTACACACACGTTGATACATTAATGTACCTTCCAGAGGATGATCATGACCTGTGTATTTTCCAATCTACTTACAGCAGTTGTTATTATTATGACAATATTTAATCAGTTAATATCTTAAACTAGCAGATTCCATTCTCAGTGGAGTAGTCCATGCTGTTTAATTGTGACCAATACACAGGGAAAATGTTTGAAAAATAAGGAAGTGCTGAGTTAAGATGAGACTACTTAGCATTAAATTGTTAGCCTAATAAAATTATCCTCTAGCATTGCCAAACTTTATCATTTTACTTCACTTGCTTCAAAATTTCAGAGATGTTATGTTCCCTTCATCTCAAATCAATATCTCACTGCAATGTCATAAACCTCTTTTATTTCCAGGATCAAATCATGTAGTCAGCTGTATACATTTATAGAGACCTAATTTAAGAAAACTATTGACAAAATCCAATGTGTATGTAGTGAACTTCATTGTAACAGGTCATTTGTCTCTATTCAATAACTCTATAGCATAGTAACCTCTATTTTACGTTGCTAGAGATCGTAGAGATATCAGAACTATGGTGAGTCAGTGATGGGGGTGTACTCACCCCTCTCCAAAGTAGGATTTGAGATTTAGTTAAGTATTTCCCTCAGAACTTTGATAAAATTTCCAGATCTGAGGAGGAGTCAAGAGTGATAATGTCATTTGCCTTGGCTTTAAAAAGAAGTGACTTTCAGAATATACTTGTGCACAAGCTGTGATGTTATGTCTGGATGTGTGTGCAACTAGAGAGGTAAAAAACTAGTTGGATGATCGGACTCAGAGAATAGTGGTTAATAATTCATATGGGGATGCCGGTAATGAGTTGAACATTGATTTCTTCTGCAGAAGAGAGAATTTCTTTTCCTTTGTCCACTGCTATTGCAGTGCAAAAATAGTACCTGGGGTTAGTGAGATTCTTGAGAAATAATGTGTTGAAACTATTGCAGAATGGGAAATGCAGTTGTAGAGCTACATCTGAATTCAGAAGATCATATGTCAGTTCTTTTCTCTTGAGACTTTCAGCAACTTCATGCAAATTATTTAATTTATTTGTACTCCCCTCATCTGTGGTAACTTAAGCCAGGCAGCTTAATAATAGGGTAATGGTGGGCAGCTTGCCTTGGAAATAGATTAGGGACCGATCCTTCAAGCGGCTCTGCAGGCTGATCTGAGGGCAATTTACCATTTGCAGCTACATGGTGATGGAAGTGCTGTAACAGATTTAGCAGAACCTGAAAGGGGAAATTAATGCAAGGCCTAATTTATCACTGCTGTTCTGTGTTATGCTGTGACATGCATGAATCACTGAACAATGTACAGTAGAATATTGCTGGTATTCTACACATAATCTAGGTATAGAATGATGATTAGTAAAATACTTTACTGTTTTAAATTGCCTTTAGATTAAAGAAAAAGTCCCAGTCGGTGGATATTAGTGGGCCAGGATGCAACCCGGTGGCAGCTGAAGCTCAGACACCTCAGCCCAGCAAACCTTTACCTGCCACTCAGACAGCGGCTTCTGAGGAGGAACAGAACAACACCACAAACACCCAAAGGCGCAACCCACGGAGGAGTGATCTGAAGAGATATTACACCATTGGTGAGTTTTCTTTCACAGAAAAAATCAAATACACTTGTTACAAATGCAGGGTCTTACTGTTTATTTGTGGTTTATTTCTTTTGCTTAATCACGGCTGGCTACTAAGTTTACAAATGCTCACAGCGAGCAATAAGTTATCATATCTTAATGCTGATGTCAAGTTACTCTAAAGAATTAACCTGCTTTACTTAACTGAATTCTTTCTAACTCTCTCTTTTTTTTTTTTTTCCTAATTCCATAAGAAGAAGTATTGAAGACAGCATAAAATCAATTTTGAAAGAAATGCTTTAGGAAGAATGTAATTCTTACAATTGATTGTATTGTAATTTTGGCCGAGATTGTTTAGAAGGCTTCTGGTTAGAAAGGATTTCCAGTTTGGAGAGGGAGGAGGCATATTGCATGTGAAGAAATATTTGTGGGGGGTCTTATCGGTATCTTTCTCTGAATATTTTGGTTTCCTGGATCTTCATCTGGGATGTTAGCATCTCCATGAGGCTTATCAAACCATCTTAGGCACCCTGGAACATGCTTTGCAGCTTGCTTTCCCATAAATAATTTTGAGATTGTGCCTGACTCCTTTTGGCAAGGTTGGAAGGGACCACAATGGGTCATCTGGTCTGATCTCCCTGCTCAAGCAGGGTCATCCCAGAGCACACGGCACAGGATTGTATCCAGATGGTTCTTGACTATCTCCGGTGAGGGAGACTCCACAACCTCTCTGGGCAGCTGTTCCAGTGTGTGGTCACCTGCACAGTAAAGAAGTTCTTCCTCATGTTCAGGTGCATCAGTTTCTGCCCATTGCCTCTTGTCCTATTGCTTGGCAATAGTTTGTGAGCTGTTGAATCATTGCAGTATAATGTGATTATTTCTTCTGCTCCAAGGGAACTATTTGCATGTCTTTAACTTGTCTAAAAGGTAAAGAAAAATGTGTTTCCTTAGACATCCTTCATTGTGTTATGTCTGGTCCCTTGAAGCTGGTTGTCATTGTAAGTTATGTTGCTTTTAAAGAAGGAAACTTCATTAGCAATCTATCCATTTTAATAATGAAGTCTGTATTTAAAGTGGTGAATAATTGTATGTGTTTGCATTTTTTCATGCCCAAAAATTTTGCTCTATGCTGTTTTTTTCTCCTCTTTTCTCCAAGTGATCTTACAGGAATATCAAAGATAAGCCAAGATTGCTTTATACATGAAGCAGGATTTGGAATTGGGGTGGGTTTCATAAGAGTAATAATGAAAGTAGAAATCCGTCACATCATCAAAGTGAGTTCTTAATCTAATTCAGTATTAAAACATATTATTGGCAAATTGACCATAGTTGAATTTTTCTGTGAGCACCCAAAACACAGTCAGCATATGGAACTACAGATTAAGGTTTGCGTTTATCTACTTGTTAAATTTGACTCACTGCAGTTTCTTTCGGGAATATTTACACAATCCTTATAATGTGAACCCAAATCTTTATGTGCTTCAAGTGATCACAAGGTCTGAGCACTAGTCGCTCAGGGGATGTAACCTCTGTGCTGGAATAAATGGATATTGTTCGTACATTTGAATAATTTGTTTGGATATTGTGCAGCACATAATTTGACAGACCTGTTGACTGGAAAAGGCCTCTGAAGGGTTGTATAGTCTGGTGTCCTGTTTGAAGCGGGACCTCAGCCAACACCAGATAGAACAGCCAAGGCTTTGTCTTGCTGAGTTTTGACAGTCTCCAGGGGTGGATACTCCACTGCCTCTCTGCCTATTGTGCTGGAACATGGACAGTGTGTCCACAGACAACAGCATTCATGGGCAACTTGCCCATAAACAGATACTGACATTAGTGAGCAACAGTTGGAGACCCTAGGGAAGTGTGAGGGGAACAGACCACAGAAAGTGCCCAAACTTGCAGGTTTTTTTCAAATATCACCTTCCATTATCCTTGTACAGAGTATTGGGTGAGTCCAGAGCCATCTGGACTGACTCGGTATGGGAGATGTGTTGGTTTTCTGTTCTTACGCATACAGCCTTGTCTCTGTGACTTGTCTGAACCAGAGTTGCTAGAGCCAGTATTACTGCATACTGCATTATGTTTGACTTTTGCTGACAGGCAAATTAAGGAGACAAGAGTTTCCCTGTATCTTCTCAAATGTTTGATGGCACACGCTCCTGATGACTGTGAAAATGAATGGTTTAATCTTGGACAGCACAGTACTGATACCAGATGAACATGTTTTCTGTACTGACTGAGTTGTTCCAATATTGAGTCTATGGCTTTGATAACCTGAGAGAAGGAATAATTATCTTCTTAGAGCATATGTTAATTTATGACCTATATCACCCTCTTGACTTAAAAGAAATTTTCTGTGACTTGTCTCAAAAATAATTTCTAATAGTTGAAGTCTAATCAAATAATTTGTTACTTTCTGAGGATGAATGTACTGACACACCTGTAACAGACCCATACTCTAAAATAGAAAAAAGACCAGATTCCTGCGATGTTTTGTGTATGATTGGCTGTTATACAAGCACATTAGATCTGTTGCTGACTTAATACAATTACACAGAGGTTTACCTTGTTTTACCCTTGTTTTCATGTTGTTCTACTAAAAGCAACCTGCGTTCAAGATCAAGTAGATGGATTAAGAAAATGTTAAAAAATTATTGCTCTCAGCTGATTTCTTTCTTTTATTTTAAAATTAGTATTCCATTACATTAACCTCAGAACAAATTGGCAAATGACAGTGTTTATGGCAGTGAGTAACTGAGCTTGAGCAAACAAGTGCCAAATGTGTTTCGAGTTACTCTCTTGTTCCTTAAGAATTTAAATAATTATCATGATGTGTAAAGATAGATATAGATATGACGACTGAGTTCAAATACATACAAAAGGTATCACATCTATATTTAGACTTGTGCATGTATACAGATTGTGTTTTAAAATGGAACTCTCAGCATCACATTGCCTATTAAATTAAAACTTAACTTCAAGGCCTAGCTGGATTTGTTAATATCTGCCCATTTTATTAAATAGCCATGCAACTTACGATTATTTGTAAAGAAATATGTAACCAGTTTTACTTTATCAATTCATGGAAAGTATTTTCAAAAAAAATCAAAGTTATTTTAAAAATATCTGGGTTTTTTGATTTGGCTATGCAGGAAGCACTTCTTTATATAAAGATCTTTATATAAATCACACTCTGCTTTGCAGATCCAGAGACGTGAGCATTTACCTTGCTCACATACATTTTGCAGAAGAAATTGTAGCAGCTTGTGTGAGTACATTGCAGGTAATGTGAGTAGACACAGGCAATTGTCTAAGAGATTGTGTTCCTAAAGGCTCTCTAGCATCAGAATATTTTTAAATTTTTTTGTGCCACTTTATGTGTACACAGATTTACTCAGACCTTCCAAAACTGATTGTGTAATGAGGAAGGAATATCTGGTAATTCCAAGAGATTTTAAAATGTCATCAGCACTACTCCTACTTTAGACAGCTATAAACAAGTTACTTGTTTTGCATTTCATCTTTCCCACAGACTGCACTTCAGGTACTTTCCAAACTTGGTGAGTCTAGTTGCACTTTTTAAATGTGGGGGGAAAAGTAGTTAAGAAAGAGAAGAACTGATAGGAATGGCAATGGGGAACAAGTTGTGTGCTTGGTTGAAATGAAGTAAAAAATGGAGAGTCAGTGAGGGGGAGAAATAGCTCTTCCATATGGCAGGCTCAGCAGGCAGGAAGGCTCCAGCACCTCCAGTGCTGAACTGGTGTGAAGAAATTGAGTGGGAACCTCTAGATTAATAAGATGAGTGTAGGAAAAACAGTCTGCATGGTGGGTTGGATGAAGTTTTTTGGAGAACTCTAGAAACAGCACCCAAGACACTTAAAAATAAAAACCTAAAATTAGACTTTTTAGATGCTTCAGGCACTTCAAAATTCAGGCCACTTATTTCTGAAGTGCTTTTTGTTAAGCAACTCCCTCAAAAGAGGAAAAGAAGGTGCCTGGGTCTTCTGTACTCTGAAAAGGGGGCTGGAATATTATACAATGGAGAATAACATGGGTAACCTGAATTCAAAGCAGTAAGGCTGCATCAGCTTAATGCCCTGTTCAGCTACAAGAGCTACAGCCATTCTTAGGTGGCTGCATCACAGCTGTGTTTGTAGGACCCAGCTGAAGGGTTGTGGGACTATACTTCATGGTGTAATGCCTCAGGATATACTTTTAGCAGTTTATTAAGGTGAATGAAGTAGTTAATGTTATGCTATGGAGACATGCATTTGAGGTGTGTACTCAGCTGTGAAAGCCTGGTATATAGTGCTTAGATACCTCTAAGAGGATATACCCAGTGGACTGCCTCCCCAATAACCCTGGTTTTGTAGATGTAAAAGGCCTTCTTTTGTTCCATTTGCCATTAAAATAAAACTGCAGCACAAGTATGGAGTAAATACATGATTTAAAAATAAGATTGTCACATAAAAATATTTTCCTGATCAGGCAAAAAAAATTATGAAAAAGGACAGTAGTTCATACTAGAAAATGTTATAGTACAGTGTTGGTGGGGAGATGAGGAATGCAGTATTTTTTCCTTTTTTTATTGTATCTTCTAATAAAAGCCGTAATGCAAACGTTGCTGTTCAGGCTCCTGCTAACACAGCTCATTTCATTTAGAAGACAACTATAAACTGCCTCAGGAGACATCATTTGTTGGTACAATCTCTGTCATCAGTGGAAGGTGTTGGTGCTACAACTACACAGGCTTAGTAGTTTAGACAGAATGCATGAGTATGTGTATGTGTACATAATATGCAGCATGAGGACACTTGGGAAATACTAATTGCCAAAGTTCCCTTCCCTACAGTGGTTCATTTTTTAAACATTTATTTCATGTTCCACTTGTTAAAAAAAAAAGGAAAAAAAGAAACAAGCCATTTCCTCCTTCATACTCTCTTGCAAATGAGGTTGTAGAATTCTTAATGGAGAAAGTATTTTCTGCTAGCTTGACCTTGCCATATTAGTACTCTGAATTAACTAATACAAAATCAGTGTGGAAGAGAAATTAAGCTTTTGGGATAAGCAAATCTGAATAAATACATATTAATTGACCAAGTTTCCAAAACAATTGTCTAGTAGCTAATGCCAAAGTGATAACTGGGAAAAGACTGATTTTCATGTGGGTTCCTAATCTTGTTTGTAAGAGACAAAGTTTCAGTGAGTAGCCACTTTAAATTTAGCTGGGATTAGTTTAGTCACAGAGTCACGGAATGGTTTGGGTTGAAAGGGACCTTAAAGTTCATCTAATTCCAAGCCCCTTGCCACAGGCAGAGACACCTTATCCTAGACTGGGTTTCTAAAAGCCCCATCCAGCCTGGCCTTGAATACTTCCAGGGATGGGGTGTCCACACCTTCTCTGGGTAATATGTGCCAATGCCTCATCACCTTCACAGTTAAGAATTCTTTCTAGTATCTAAACCAAGCCTCTTCTAGTTTAAAGCTTTGTCCTGTCACTACATGCCCTTGCCAAAAGTCCCTCTCCATCTTTCTTGCAGGCTCCCTTCAGGTACTGGGAAGTTGCTATAAGATTTCCCTGGAGCCTTTTCATCTCCAGGCTGAATAGCTCTCCCAGCCTGTCTCCATAGGAGAGGTGCTCCAGCCGTGTGATCATTTTGGTGTCTCTCCTCTGGACTCCAGCAGGTCCCAGAGCTGGAAGCAGTACTCGAGGACGGGTCTCGTGGAGTGGAGAGGAGTGACAGAATCACCTCTCTTGACCTTCCAGCCACTCTGCTTGTGATGAAGCCCAGGATACATTTGTCTTTCTGGGCTGCGAGCGCACACTGCTGGGGCACACTGAGCTCCATGTCAACTAGCACCCCCAAGTCACTACTAATAATTTAGTACTTCTAAATATGTTATTGTGAAAAGAAAATGGATATTCTAAAGAATTTAACACATAATTACTAAACTGATAGGGTGTCACAGAATCTGCCAATATAAAATTATTGTGTGGCACTAATATCAGGTCAAGTGGTGATTTCATATCTCAGAGATCTCTCACCCTGATAGAGCTATTGTTTTTTTGGAGAGCTGCTATGAGAGACATAGTCAGACAGTACAGTCAATCTGCTATTGGACTCAAAACTGGAAAATGACACCATTGATCCACCTGAAAATATAAACTTCTTTACAATCAAGCTGAGAGTTTTATGGATTTTACCTCATGAAACTACCCTCTATTGTCACTGTTTAAAAACAGAGTTAGCGGGTTGCCTCTTACCTTCTCCTCTAACATAAGCATAAAACTTGTTTGAAAGACAGACATCGTGGCTTGTGGTCCTCTTGTTTTCAGTGTGCATGTTCCTTCCTAGTCTGCAAGATTTTATTTGGGACACTCTAGAAAGATCTTATTCTTTTTAGAAGACATTATCTGATATTTGGTGTATTTACTGTAGAGAGGTTTTCCTGCAAAGAATACTTCACTTTCTTTCCAAATAATGTTCTTCTAATCATTTGGCCATTGAGTATATTTGCTTCTACTCTTCTGCATAATTGAATGTGGTTCCTTTTTGTAGTAGCTCCCAAATTACTTTGCTTATTTGTTGCTAATACTAGCAAAGCACATAACATACATAGGTATATTAGTTGTTAGATAAGTGGTGGAGTTTGGTGCAGTAGGTGCTGTAAATTTTAGCTGCATCTTCTCCTTTTTAGAGAAGGACAGATGGGAGAGGAAGCTGCCAATGCTGTCTCAGAGGATCCAGATGCTGTTCGGACACATTTGCAGAGTCTGACTCTGTCCCATTCACAGCACTTAAAATTTCTTTATTGAACACTCAGTACTTTTTGAAAAGCATCATTCTGACCGCCGTCTTCCAAATATGATCTCAGAAACTTTTAGAGGAGGAGGCCATTTTCCTAGCACCTCATTACCTGTTTGTGAGTGATATGGAAAGGGAAATAATTTGTGGAATGTGTGGATAATAAGGAAAGTGTCTCTCATAGCAACAGTAGATATGCAAAATTCTTACTCATTCAACCTTTCTGAAGATTTTTATTAGCGATTCAGATCACATAGTTACTCTGGATGAGCAAGCAAGCATTTATTCATATCTTTGTTTTTCTCTTTTTTAGTATTTCAAACTTGGAGCCATTACAAGCCAGTTTTTAATGTTGTATCCTTCTTTTGTCCTTTACAGATACTCTGCATACCCTTTGAATAAAAATGAGTTCTGAGCTATAGAGACAGCATCCACCAGAAAAGTGGTGCTCATTAATGTCCTTTCATCTCAGTATTTCCCTTTTCTTAGCATCTGGTTTGGGTTTTAATCACATAGAATGCTATCGTATCATTTGCTGAGTCATTTTGGGCAAGAAATATTTCAGGATTTTCTAATTTTCTTGCTTTACATCAGGATAAAGATGAAATCTTTTATGGTTCTTTGGGCAAGCTACTCATCTTTCAAGATCAACTAATCATGTGTGCTCTTGGGATACTAAAATTTGAATCTCTGGAGCAAAAAAAAGAAAAACTGATCTGACCCATATGCTCTCAGCTGATGGAGGTTGCATAACCCTCAGTCTCTCTCTCACTGGAGGTCTTCTGTAGAAGATAAAAATGACTGGAAAAAAAAGGACATAGTTTCTAACATAGTGTGCCTTGAGTACGACTCTTCTGAGTACTGGGAAATAGCAGAGTCTTCCTCCTAACACTGAAAGAACAAAGAAGGAAAATATTGATTCAGTGCTGAAATAGCTGAGTGATTTAGTGATAGCAGAGGCAGATAAGACTGAGGCTTTTGAATATGGAGACAGAGTTCTGGGAGAACAATTATTACTGGTAGTGGAAAAGGGCTAAGTCAGTGATTTTGAGAAAAATCGTGATCCATAGGAGTTCATGGGACCCAGTGCAATACACAGTAAGGATGCTGAAGGAGCTGCTGATGTCATTGTGGGGCTCTCATCGTTGAAAGGTCATGGAGATCATGGGAGGCCCATGACATCTTGGAAAAGGCAAATGCTAGATCCCTTTTCAAAAAGGGCAAGAAGGATTTTCCAGGGCTGTTCCACAGGCTGTTCAGCTTCACTTCTAATGGTCATCATCTTCCAGAGCATCCCTATGTCCATACTGGGGCACTATGGCCTAGGTGGTTGGACTGCTTCATGGCTGGAAAAATCTCAAAAGGCAGCAGTCACCAAGATCATCAGGGGCCCTGTGAGAAAAGACTGAGGGAGCTGGAGAAAGAACACAGTGAGGGGCACCTTACAGCAGCCTATTACTATCTTCAAGGAGGCTGCCAGTGATATCAGATAGAAAGACATCTGGTGGTCTCCTCTTTGCAGTGGTGCAAGGCAGAATGATGGCAGACAACTGGCCCAGATTGAAATACAAGAGATTTAGACTTGAAATAAGGAAAAACTTTTTTTCCCCAGTGCATGAGGATGGTACAAAGAGGTTGTGCAGTCTCTATCTTTAGAGGGTTTTAAAACCCAACAACTCCTTCTGTAAGTAAAGGCAATGTTAGTACACCAAAGCACCTGTTGTGATTATTCGTATTTTATTCATTCTGAAATGAACTGTGACATTTTCAGACAACTTGGTAATTCTATAAAGGTAAAAAAAAAGCACTAAAAATGATTATAAAAATTTGGGGGTTTTTTAGTTAAAAAAAGGTTTAAGGTAGCTGAAGTTTTCTGATTCTCCACTCTCAGGGAAAAAAAAAAAGGAATGTTTAAAATTTCTTAAAATGTCATGGAAGATCTCTTGGCCCAAAGGGAGTGTGATATTTCTTTTTTAGGGATTGTTTCATTTCTATGTGTATATATATCATGAAAGCTATGATTTTGGGGCATTAATCAGAAACTCAGCTTTATTGATGGTATACAATGACTTCATATGTTTTTTTTTACTTGTTCCCCTTAAACTTTCTTTAAACACATAAAAAACCCTGCAGAGGCAAGGGGTGTGGGGCTGGCAAAAGATATTATGGAAAGGATCAAACCAAAAATACTGCAGATAACCTCAGTTTGGAAAGCGACTTCCTGACCCTTAAAAGTTAACACTGAGATGGTGAAGGAAGCCAGTGAGTTTCCCTCCATACAGCATATATGTAAGCATGAAATCTAAGATCAAAATCTGACGTTATTTATTGTGGAATAACTACACTGAAACAGAAGTCAGTCTGGAACAAAGTGACAGAGTGACCAAATCCAGGGGTGCAGTGACGCTGATCCTGAGAGGCACGACCTGCCTCGGTCTCCACCACCAGGTGGCCTGTGCTGATGGGGTGGGACCGTCTCACTCCCGTGCAAGGAGGTTGTTCTCCTGCGAGTCTGGCAACGATCTAATTCAAGCCATTTATACCGTGCCAGAACAGACCTTACCCACTGCCTAATATTTCTGGGTCCTTAACATGAGGGGCTACCAAATATCCTGAAGCATGCATTGGGCTTCAAGCAAGCTGGCATTTTTTTTAAAACAAATTTTTATCCTTTCCTGTATCCATTCTGGTTATTTATTATATTATTTTGCTAGATATTGCTAGATAAATAAGGATGAGATGCAATTTTCAGGAGACAGAGTCTATGAGTTAGGATCATCTCCAGGACAGCTTGCTGTGAAGGTCCTTTTGCATTTTAACAAACTGGCTTGTTGTTGTGCCTTTTCCCTCAAAAACATTAAGGGAACTGAGTGTTGTCACTAAACCCTGATTTTTATCTTGAACCAGGAAAACCAGTTGGATTTTATCATGGAGTTATTGTACTGATGAGCATTGGACAATTACAGAGCATTAGTATGCACATAGCAGTATGCAAAGACTTTACAAGCATAAAATATTCATCATGTACAAAAATTTCTTTTTATAAATTGAGATACTAATTGGCCAGATATGTTCATGAAAACTAAATAGTGACAGCAGCCTGCTGTGTTTCCAGTGAATCTCATTAAATAATATGCTTGAGAGATTCTTTTATTCTTTTAATGTTTAGAAGATAGAATGACAGTCTCTTTCCTCTGCCAGTGGAAATGTGTCAAGCATGATCTATTCTAAGAGTTGTTGACTTGCAGTTTCTCAGGCACTTTTGCCATACACTTGTTTAAGAACCTTGTGTGACCACTTAGGTGTGGAATTAAGTGCTTTTGTCATCTATCTCCAGTTTGAATTATGTTTTTCCCTTTTCACTTGTAAAACAGTGCTGAGGTTGGCGCTTTGATAGTTTGCCAAGTTTCTGATGTTCTTGCTCTGAATAAATCTCAGAGAAAATAGCTCCTCCCTATAGTCATTTTTTAAAACATAAATGCACTAGGAAATAAAATGATGGTTTGAGAAATTTGCTTAAATTCAGTCTACAAACTAAATGACAAGTTCTATTTCAGAACAAGAAACTCTCATTTTAATAAAACATGAGACACTGATTGTTCACAGGTCAAGACTTCCCAGCATAGCTGGTAGTGTTAGCATCAGTTAGGTACTGAAATCCGCTGGGATCTTGGAGAGATGCCATCGCCAGTGTAAACCCAGAGAAAATGGTGAATGACACCACTGCTGACTCACAGCTAACAAAAATTCATCTAGTGGTTTGGCCCAAACTCAGCTCCAGTAGAAAAAGATAAATCTCTGTGGGATTGCAACTACAAAATGCACAGTTTAGTTGATTTTGATATTTTTAGTTAGAGTAGAGCAGATTTCTCATGTTATCTGACACTGATCTAAATCTGCACAGATTTCTTGTGATTTTTTTAATCAATATTAAGTGCATACATTTCAAACCTGTCAGATAGAAGAAGATAATATCCAAAATGTAAAATATAAAACTTATTTCTTGTTCAATATTTGCTGGAACACAAACCAAGCCAAGCAGTTTGGCCTTCTTTAAATGCCACATTTCTCTGCTAGGGTTACTGGTGGGATTGTAACTCATCACAAGTAAAAAGTATGACAGTAAAGGTAGATAATTTGAGAAGTAAAGGGCTCAACTTGAACTCTACAGCAGGCTCTTCCAAGAGACGAGAATTTATTTTTCTCTGACAAGGTGGTTCTGAAGGATTGCCTGTTTAAATGAGAGTACATCCAAGTGGAATAGTGTAGTCTTAGGAATACCATGCCATTGTTGTATGTGATTGTAAATAACCTGCCAGAAAACACTTTCTCTAATAAGCCCCATTAATCCACCTGTAGGTGGATTGGGTTCAACTCAGTGTCTCAGTATTCACTGAATGGGGTTTCTGCATTTGATGGTCTTTTAAAAGCCTCGTCTCCTTCACTGTTTTACTTCCATATACACCATAAAATTGATTTTCTTATTTCATCTATCAGAGACAGAAAAAGCATAACTTCATTTTCTTTTGGATAGTTTGCCAATTTCTTCTTCAGAGCAATAAATATTTTTCTCTACTCTGCTAAGAACAAGATGCTGCAAGTTCTTTTGAATGATTTAATTTTTGTATTTTTTTTACAAGGGGGAGAGTATGCTAAATTACAGTTAGAGACAACTTGAAAAAAGGATATTTAATTTTATTTTTTAAGCACGAATAGTGAAACTGTATTACACTGAGAGGGAACAAAAATTCTTTATTACAACTTCAACCTATATTACTTAGCAAAGACAGGCTGAAAGATTATTTCATAAGGTTGAAATAAATATGTCTGAGGGATCTATAATTCATCTGAATAAACCATGGCTTATCAGATTCTCCTTGGGTAAAGAAAGAGGTGCCTGCTCTGAGTAAAGGTGTTGGACACAAGGAGTGGCAGCACCACAGATATGAAAAGCAGAGTGTCAGTGAAGCACCAATAAAGGAAGAGAGCAGCACAAGGCTAAGTCTGCAAATAAATAAGAGTGGAGCCCAGGCAATGAGGAGGAGCGGAGCTATCAAAAATATTCACTTGAGAAAAGCACAAGCAGTGATACAGAACATCAGAAAAGCCCTGTGTCATACCATAATCCAATGTTCTGTTAATAAAATCAGCCTTCTCAGATTCTTGTTCTGCTGACAACATTCCTATCAATCACATTAGGTATTAAGACATTTTTAATTTTAAAGAACAGGGAGAGAATCTCTAGGTAATGTACCTTATTAGGAAAAATACAGAAAACTCATTTCTAATCTACTGATAAGTACTTCGCTTCAGTTATAGTTTTGTAGGGGGGAAAAGGTGGGAACATTTAACGTGTTTTAGGTACCCACTGCCTTGTAGACTTATACTTGCCCCTTTCCTATTGTCAGGATGACTTACATGTGAATAGGATGTAAAAATAGAGGGGGAAAACCTAAATATGATTTGATTTTTAGTTGTCAGAGACTTCAGTGAGATCATGGTTTTCTAACTAATACACATCATATGTATGAATGCAAAATTATGTATAGCAGTATCTAATCTCATACACTGAAGAGGTATCTGTTGCTTATTAGCATAACCGGTGTTTCAGTTTTGAATGTTCATCATCTGCCGGTAAATTAGTATACTGTCTCTGTATTCTGGAAGATAGTAGATGCAGGTTTGGTGGGTTTCATTTGGCCTTTTTTAGCACAATGTATAGATTATTCTATCTTTGTTAAAGGAAGCAGTTAAAAATATTATTTCTACAGACTGGACAGATTGTTAATATTTGCAATTATTCTTACTTTCTGGGGATTGTATTACATTATCTTCATATTTATCTGCTCCATGAAACAAGTTCCCTTAAAACCTTCTGCAATAATACAACTGCTTTCTTCTGGTATGTGTCCCATTGAAACCTCCCAGGTCTTCAGTTAGCTTGCTAGTGTGTTGCTTATGGTAGAAGTATCAGAAATATGAAACTTACGTGCAAATTGCTATTATTTATACCACCACCAGCCTTGAGTTGTAGTTTAGATAGGTGTTCTTCCCAAATGTCAAGCCAAAAAATGCTTGTTTTTAGAGGGCAGGTATTTTTTTAAGCCCAAAACAAAACCCAGTGTCTAGGTCAGTCAGCTCCCTCCATCCCAAAGCTTCCTGGGAGGTCCTGTGTAACCCCAGGGTAAATGCAGCACCATGTGCACTCCCAGAGCCGAGTGCTGAAAACAGAGATACAGCAGGCTGTATAACAGTGACACCAGGTGATAGCATAAAATGTAGGGTTTGCTGCTACAGGAATTTGGTTCAACAATTATTTGCAGATCAGCTCTGTTGTAAAGCATCATTTTCCTCCCAAGGCTATTGTTTGTAAATCTTCAGACATAACTAACATGTTTCTGTTATAAGTTCCATCGTAAACACAGTGCCTATGTCAGGGGGCATTTATTGATTTTTTTAGGGGGATGGGGAGGGAGGAGGAGGAGAGAAACAGATTACTTTTGGGGTTCTTTGCAATTTTTGTGGGTATCAGGGAGGCATGTTTTGGTTATGGCAGAAGGATCCATCTCTTTGAACTTGTCTACTTCTAATATAGCACAGATGAGAGAAGAATCAGGACAATGTGCTAACAAATATCAGTCTAATGTTATTTTTGTGACACCCCAAGGCATGTGAGATAATTGTTTTAATTGTTACGATGCCAGTTTGAATCTAGGTTATTCATAGGACGATAGAATGTTAAGGCTTGAAAGGGACCTTAAAGATCATCCAGTCCCAACCCTCATGTCCCACCACTAAGGTTGCGCAAGACCTTATACAACTGCAACATTGCCAGGAAAGAGGCATCCACAACCTCCCTGGGCAACCTGTTCCAGTACCTTGCCACCCTCACAGCAAATAATTTCTTCCTAATATCTAAATTTCCTCTCTTTCAATTTGTGCCTGTTCCTCCTTTTCCTATCACTACAGTTCCTGATGAAGAGTCCCTCTCCAGCTCCCCTGTAGGCCCCTGTCAGATACTGGAAGATGCTGCGAGGTCTCCACGCAACTGTCTCTTCTCCAGGTTAAACAGCCCCAGCTTTCTCAGCCTGTCATCTTCGAGGCCCTCCTCTGGACTTGCTCCAACAGGTCCATGTTCCTTTTATGTTGGGGACAGCAGAACTGTACGCAGCACTCCGGGTGGGGTGTCACAAGAGGAGACTAGAGGGGCAGAATCACCTCCTTTGACCGGCTGTCATGCTCCTTTTGATGCAGCCCAGGATTTTGTTGGCTTTCTGGGCTGTGAGGCCACACTGCCGGCTCACATTGAGGTTTCCATCAACCATCACCCCCAAGTCTTTCTCCACAGGGCTACTTTTAATCACTTCTCTGCCCAATCTCTGGGTGTGCCTGGGATTGGGATTGCTGTGACCCTGGTATAGGACCTTGCACTTCACTTTGTTGAACTCATGAGGTTTGCACGGCCTCACCTCTCAAGCCTGTCCAGGTCCCTCTGGATGGCATCACTTCTCTCCAGTGTGCTGATCACACCACATGGCTTGGTGTCACCAGCAGACTTGCTGAGGGTGCACTCAATCCCACTGTCCATGCTGTCCACAAAGACATTGAACAGTTCAACATCAATTAATGCTATTTGAAGGCAAATTTGATTTATGTATGACATCTGTGATGATCCTGCTGGAATTATTTATGTAGAAAAGTATCTAGGAATGTAATTCCATCCTAGCGGGGAAATACATATTAATAAAAGAAGATATTTGCAACTCTGAGGAGTTTTGCAGCCAACTAGTGTCAGTTGTTTGTTAACACTGTAGATGTACTAGCACAATAAACCTGTTGTCATGCAGTCTACCATCATAGCAAGAGAATATTGGATAAACAGAGTCCCTCGCAGTATATTCAGGAAGCACTGATCAAAGTAATACAGAATGATCAAGGATTTCAAATAATTTATTCTTTATCTGTATTCATGTTTGTTAAAAAAAACAGGGTCTTCAGTTAAATTATAATTGCATTTCATTGCTTAAAGCAAGCTGCCTCCAAAGCATATCCCACTTAGGGAAATGCTGTAAGTTGCTAAGTTAATCTATGGTAGGGGAACCAAGGCTTTCCGTTTAATACTTGTATTTCCTCTACCAGAGCTTGTTGTTTCCTGGAGTGTAAGGATATATAGGAAACAGAGAACAAATCTTCCCACTCTTGAAAGTTACGTTTCTTGTTCAGGTGAGGGAGGGAAGACGATGTTTGCATCTCCTCCCTTTCTTTTCTTTTTCTTTCTTTCTTTCTTTCCTTCCTTCTTTCTTCCTTTAAATTCACAGCAAACAATTTATGCAGAATTAGGGTTTCTTTCTGTAAGCTTCTATAAACACTCTACTTTGTGATATATGTCTTGATGTTTATGAGAGCCCTTACCTTACATGCCATTCTGATATTTTCTGTGATTTAGGAGTGAATCCTTCTTCACTTGAAGAAGTGGGATTATATATAAGATAAAGACATTATAAAACTTACTACTTCTCTTAGTAAACAAAACTTGATAGAAAGATACTTTCTAGACAGCTGTAACATTTGCTGGTGGGTAGAGGGTTTAAATGTATTCTTTTCATGTTGTATTTAAGTTACTTTTAAAGAGAATGGTTTTGGTCTGTTTAGCCTGTTCCTGATCACAGCTCCTATTTCTGGTTACTGTCGGTGAACAGCTCTACAAATACCTGAGGGCAGGCTGTCCTACAAGTAAAACTTCCTGGTAAAGGGCTGAGCCGGCAGATGATTGTTTGCACCCACTGGAAATCCTAGCAGAAGTCACCAGAGTTGGAAGAAACCTCAACATATTCAGGGGTTGCAGATATGCTTTGATACAGACCACATTAATCTCTTCATAATAAATTATATATGAAACCAGTGAAGTTATTAGTGTTTCTTAATGGCTAGAGATTTAAGAGTTTTTCAAACACAGCAGATATTTATATGCTGCTGTCATTCAGAGGGGAGGAGAGGTTGGTGCATTGCTCATCCCACAGGGAAATTAGCTGTTACCCAGTTAACCGCTTCAAAGCATCAATGCCTACAAATCTGATTATCAAATTAGATTAAATGCCTTCCATTTAGCCCTGTAGAATTTATGAATTCAGATAATTTAAAAACAACAAGTAAGCATCAAAAAACTTGGGGACAGAGGCAAAAATGTGTAATTTTTTGTGTACAAAATAAATATGCTCTGCCCCACTATATTCAGAGCTGAGTCCTAGATGAAGGTATAAACTGCACAAGCTGTCAGTGTTCATTAGTAGGACTAAACTATCCTACTAAGTTTACTCTGAGTTTGCTTCATCAAAGCTTTTAAGCAGAATCTGGCCCATCATTTCTGCACAATGCTATTCAGGAGGCTGTAGGCAGTAAGGGAGAAATTGGCTTCACCTGCATAAAGGTGGTGTGTTAGGAATTACTGTGATTCAAATGCAAGTATGGAATTTTGTTGGCAGCAGGAACAGTCTGGCAGCTTCTTACCCTCCAGGCAGGACATGTGTGTGCATAGCGCACTGCCCAAGCAGAGGGGTGCGTGGGAGAAAAGCTGGTTGTTTGTTGCGCCACTTCTTGTCACAACAGGCTTACACCAAAAGTAGAACTGTAAATTAGCCCCACTGAGTTCACAGCTTCAATCCAAGAACCGGAATTCCTTTTACAACTTGAATAATTTGCTAACATAATTGGAAATGTTTAATTTGGCTTTCTCCAGGTATTTACCACTGTGGTGCCCAAATGGTCCACATCTGCTTTTGTACCCTAAAAATTATGGTGATTTTTAATAAATGGGTGCTTTTTAATAATGGTTTACTTTGTGTCTTGTTTTTTCTTTGTAACAGCTGAACAACACTCAGGAAATAATTCAGCCAAACTACTTTGCAGAATTGAAGCTAACTAGGAAAGGAGCTGTTTGTGTTGTTAGCAGAGCTAAAATGTGGCCTTCTTGGAGACCACTGACCTCTTTTCAAACAAAAACATGCAGTGAGAACACCAGGTGGGAATTTCTAATAACTTTGTGAATAAGGATCTGATCGCTGAAGTAAAACTTCTTGAGGCACAAAAGGAGTGGAAATTATGTTCTGGTTGGTGCGTAAAGTAATCAGCACGAGCAAAGGAAATAAACCTCTTCGTTCCAGGTCTGTCTTGAACACAGTTGCGCAGCTATTGCGGTTTCCCAACCATCCACCCCAAACCATCTGTAGACATCTGTCCTGTCCCTATGTGTGATCAAATCTAAGAGTTTTAACTTCTGCTATAACATTAATGTGGCAGAAAAATACTTGTTCAAGATATATGTGTAGCTCTTTTGTTACAGCTACTGCTTTAGACTGTCAGTATGAAAGCACAACTTGTGAGACATGAGCTTTGTGTCTATTGTGTAAATAAATGATGTGATCTTCATAGCACTGATAACAGTTTGTGTTCATATTTATCTAGACAAGACATGTAAATGTGAAAAAGTGGTTCATTCAAAAAATCAGAAATACTTCTGTATGTTCTGTTCTCAAACCTTAGAAGATTTTGATTAAGAACAAAAACTTATCTCCAAACATTCTACTAATGAGCACGTAATGAATTAACCACTTCCCTCATCATGTCAAGTTTTTCAAATGTTGGACACTTACTAAAATTTGATAGTGAGGACACCCCAACATTGTTAAAGCACACTATTTCTTTTTTGAGTTAAAAATTTTGGCTGATTCAAGCTAATTATAAAATTATTAAGCAGTGTCTGTAATGAACACAGTGTCTACCCAGTATCTCATTTAGCAGTTTATGAGTAATACAAAGTGGTCAAACTCTTAATTACTCCAACATCTGGGAGCCCCATTAGTGAACTTCTAGTCCTTGGTGCATTACAAACAGGACCAGAGATCTACACAGTCCCTTCTTCAGCCTCTCCAATTTCTAGTCTGAGAGGCTGCTGAGGAAGGCATGGAGATAAACAGAACAGAGAAGAGGGTGACTGTGCTCATGGTGGGCTTGTGCTGGCCCTGTGGGAGCAAGAACCAGCTCAGGAGGCTGGCCTGAAGACACCTGTAGTCCTGCCTGTAGATACCTGGGTGTGTGTATTGAGTGATAAACTGAGCCAAGGGGATCCAGCATAGATGTTAAGGTATAAATGTATCCTGTACAGAACTGTGTCTCTTCTGCTCCCACATCAGCCTTTCTCTCTCTGCACAAAGCTTTGCTGTAGCAGATGAATTTACCAAACCTGCCTGCATGTGAGGCAAATGGAAAACACAGCTTTTTTTTTTTTTTTGGTAGCAAGCTGGATAAGCTCTTTAGTTGGTCTATAAGCCATTAGACAAGCTTTAGCTGATGTTTTTGATGTCCTGAAGTTGTAAATGTTCACGATTTCCTACAATTCTTTATTATTTATCTAATATTTTTGTACTTCACAGAAGGATATTTAAAGAATTTGCTGTTAGGGTTTATGTTTTATACAGCAGTTTATATTTTATATGAGGTGATCTTATTGGTACAGCCAGAAGAATATATATGGAAAATATTCCAAATCTGTCCTTCTTTATGACAAGATGAACAGCAACTACCTTACAATCTTATCTATTATAACCATGCATGCTCTCAAGAAAAGCTCTTTTGTTTCTAAATATTAAAACTGCAGGACCTATGTAAATTTTTTTTGTTGTTATAATAACTCAGTGCTATGATATTTTGAATTTACTGAAGTACTTACTTCTTCTTGAGAGGTCAAATGCTTTTCAGTGACTCTGTAGAGAATATAAGCAGCTTCCCAACTGAACACTGAATGGTACATTTTTAAATAAAATTTAAAAAAAAAGAAAAAATAAAAAAGAAAGATTTTTAAAGTGATAGGAAAAGTAATGTTACACTTACTTGAGCTAATATTCTGCAATTATGCTAGTAAGAGCTTATTGAATTAATAGGAGGATATCAAGCTTTTCCACTCTGATCACTAGCCCAGAACAAATTTGGGCTGGTGGTGCTGGGTAGGATCTGTGGCTCTGAAATGGACTGGTGATACAGGAATGGTTTCTACTCTTCAAGTGTGTTGTGGCGTGAGTCGATGGAAGTGCCACAACCTTCCCAAAAGCATCTCCGCATAGTGAGCCGCTCCGGTCGGGCCGCTGTGCCCCAGTTGGCGAGGGCGATGCATTTTCCTTGAGCATCAGGGATGAACAGGGGAGGCCACGGACGCACTTGCGCAAGCGCACCTTGCCACCAGAGCAGCCAGCACTAGCACACACAGGTGGACGGCAAAAGAGTCAGGAAGGGTCCCTGCACGGTGTTCCACGAGAGGTTTATTGTGGCCTCATCATGAATGGCTCCAGGGGTGAGGGACTGGGAACAATAGAGGCCACAGGTTTTTATATGGGGGCGGAGAGAGGCTCAGGACCAATGCATTGAGGGAACAGGGACGGTACACAGGTGGAACTATGGTGAGGGAACCAGTAGGGACATTGTGAGGGAGGGACTAAGGATAGAAGGCCAATGGGGAAGCAGGAAAGAGAGAACATTCTAGGGCATAGACATATAAAGGATAAAGGGGCAGGGAGGATAACAAATCAATCAGGGAAACAGAACTGGAGTACATTAACTAATACATCCTAGGAGAAGCCTTTCCCTGTCACTCAAACCTGGGGGAAGACTTCCACCCCTAGGGACAGTTTGTCCCTTGCTTTGTGGGCTCAGTGGCCTCCACCAGGCCCACCAGCCTCCCACACAAGTGTGTCATAAAAGACTATACCAGTTAATACTAATGGACTGCAGTAGTAGCAGCCATGGCACCGAGACCAAAAGGTGGAGAAACATAAAGTTAACATTAGTATCTCACCCGTGAAGTGGACTCTCCAGAGCGGTGTTGAACCTAATTGGTAGGAAAGCACTGAGAATGTGCTCAGGCTGCAGCAGTGTGGTCTGTCTGTAATGTTAATAAAGGTTTTTTTCAGTCTGCAGTGCTCCAGTCTAATACACCATCATTGCCTTTACATTCTGTCACAAGTCATGGAGAACAGGTACAAAACCAGCTGTGTGTGGCAAAAGGAAGTATTTTGTTTACTCATGCCAGCAAAACCTACAGCTCAATCTGAATGTTCCCTAACCTGTGCTTGTACCTTGCAGGGCTATCAGGCACAATGATGCCAGCCCAAACTTGGACCATATAAGTACCTTGAAAACAGGCCAAAAGTCAACACAATATGCCTTTTTATTTCCTTTTCCTGAATATTCAGTTATTGTGTGGTTTAAGACAAAGTAGCTGTGAGTTTATGACTGTATGGTATGTTAATTTAGAAGATATGCATTGTTTAGAATGTCCGTAGGGATTCAGGGACAAACCGTTTCCACCTTCAGACTGGTTACATGAGGGGAAAGGTTGCTTTTTTGTCCCAGAATCATCCTGCTTGGATGAACTTGGAACAAGACCCCTCCAGGCTTGTACAGAGCACACTGCTGGCACCCATGGAGCAGAGGGAGCGAGCTCTGCCTCAAAGCCCTTAGAGCAGTCACTCCCAAAGGGTGGGGCATGTGCATTTTCCCTCAATAAAGTGTCTTCTCAACACCCACCATATTTTGCTGTAGCTTTATTCTGCTCTCACAGCACACAGCTGGGCCTTCAGGGTTCAGATATATATTTAAAAGGCTACAAGATCTGCAGATGTGACAGACTGGAAATTTATGTGATACAAAATGAGTAGAAATGAGGTGAGGAGGGATCTGCAATTTCTAAGCATACAAAAAGAGATGAATAATGGAAGGATGATTTAAAATAAAAGAAAATGTTAGTTAGGTATGTATTTGCAGGAACCACAAAGATTCTAAGTTCATGTGAAAGTGCACAGAACTCTATCATGCTGTCTGAAAATATTTTGAACCTTTAAAAATAGCACACAAACATCTCAGGGTTTTGTTTGGGGGGAGGTGTTGTTGGTTGGTTGGTTGGTTGGTTGGTTTGGTTTGTTGTTTTTTTTGTTTGTTTTTGGGGGTTTTTTGTGAGTGATTCCTTGCTGGATATTTTAGTCCTACTTTTCTCTTTTAGTTTTGTGTTCCAAATGAGATCATTCCTGTTAGCCTATAGAGTTCATGTAGGACAGGCAATTGCAGCAGTGAACTGTGGAAACAACTTGCGTGGTGACTGATTCTTCCTGGAATAGCATTTTAAAGGGCACAGTGTGCTCAGCAAGCTTACTTCTTGACATATGATGTGCATAACTTTCTCAGACATAGGTCAGGCACAAATCATGCTATTTGACGTGGCACAGCCCCCAAGTAGCATTAAAGTCACGCCTGCAAATACAATGGAGTCAATTTGCTAACAAAAATTGCTAAGGACATCTATCAACTAGATTGAATTAATCAGATCATTGCCAGAGTAGCAGAGAATATAATTGTTCCTTGATGAGAGTTCTGGGCCTCCAGTTATACAACCAAAATGGCACTTTTCCACAAAGATGTCTTCAGATGGCATTTTCGCGCCTACATCCCTAGCACTGCCTGCTTTCACTCATTTCTTAGCAGGGCTGTATGAATTGTGTGTCAAGCACAGATTTGGCAGTTCCAGTATGTTTTTGGGAGAGTTTATAAATACAGTGTTGTGCCTAAAATACAATGTTGTGACAGAGCTTTTCTTTTGCTAAGTAAGTTTGTTTTACCATGTTAATCATTCAATTTTATATGAGATGTTAACTGTATAATAATTCTGAGGAAGCAATCATACTACAGTGTATTTAAATGAATCTATGCCTTAGGCTTCTAGAAATATAGTAAGTCACTTGTCATTACCTTTTGTATTTCAATATCTGTATATAATAGTAGTATTTTAAAATAGAACTTTAATTACTGGTCATAATTATATGGGTTTAGAATATCATAGTTTCACTATGATATTTCAACTAGAAGTTGGGTGTGTTAATTTTTGACAGGAAAACGTATCAGAGAAAATCAGGAAAAAACATGAATTCATTTGAGGTTTGGTGTTTTTTGGGGGTTTTTTTGGCTTGTTTGGGTTTTTTTGTTTTTGTTTTTGTTTTTGTTTTTTTTGTTAAGTTTTTGTAGGGGGGTTTTATTGTTTGTTGATGTTCTTGCATTCATAGACTAGGTTGATTTTGAGCTTTCAGAGGACTGGTGAGTATTTTAGTACTACATATATATCAGATCTAAAGTAAGTGTAGGATTTTCTTTAGGAAATTATATTGGCAAAAATAACAGGCTCTGAAAGAACAAGGAAAAAAAAATAACTTGAGCCCCCAAAAGTCCATGCAGCCTGTTTGGTCTCTCTGGGAAAGTGGCTGTTTGAGGATTTGTCTCCAATAGCCTCTTTTTATCTCCCAGGGGACTGGGAGGGGGAAGAGAGAGACCTGTGACAATTGGATAAGGGAAGGTCTGCATGTGACCTATGATGCAAAGGCATAAGAGCAGCACTGAAGGGAGCTGCTTCGGTTGCAACAGGATCTGTCAAGGACAGCCTGGCTCTCTCCAAGCTATTTTGCATCTCTTCACTTTACTTTTCAGTGCTTCCATTTCTGGAAGACTATATTAGCTTGAACAGAGATGCACTCGGCTGTCTCTGACCTAGCTGAGAGAGGGCTGACAAAGCCATGCATGCTGAGAAAATTGGTGCAAAACAGTGATTCTGGGAGGCCTAGTAGAGAAAAGAAAATCCCATTGGATTTGACACACTGTGCAGAGCCATTTGTATGCCCATGTTACTCAGTAGGTAATGTGCTTGTGAGCTGCCTTGGTTGTGCAGGATGGTTGCCCTGGGTAACTCAAGTGGTCAGGTTGTCCACAGATCCTGGAAGCAACAAAAGTAGCATTGCCCTTGAGTTACGAGCTGTGCTGTCTCGTCTGTAAATCTTTTTCAGGCAATTTCAGATACAGTGGAAGCTAATGGATATGCTGACTTCTATTCTCCCTGGATAAACGGAGAACGAATTAAAGATTTTTTTTTTTCCAAATAAGATAGATGGAGATATTAAAAGTATCACCTTACTTAGATTTTATCATGTGCAGGATTGCCCTGGGCAGCAGCTTCTATTGTCCCGTTATCTCAGTCCACTGAAGTGTTCAGCTGCAGCTTTCCCAAGCCTGAATGAGGGCTGTTAGCACACCCATTCAGTTTATGAACTGCCATTGCCTAGAGACAAGATCTCATGTTGTCTAGAGCTCAAAGCCTTGATTGATGGCAGTCATTGACACCATCTCTTGTAAGATATTTTCATGTCCACATGGTCCATCCAGACCAGAGTTCAGTATCTTTCCAGTTAACCTGTGTGATCCTGCATCCCTGTCACCCTGGGCTGGGTAGAGAGCTGAACTGATTCCTGAGCAAGACTGAGTTTGTGGTTCCTTTTGACTGTCATCCAGGACTTCCCCTACAATATGTAAGTGTCACTCATTCAGGCTCTGTTCTCTCCCTGGTACCAGGATGCTTTGAAGTCAAGCCGTGTTGCCATGCTTCAGATGAATTGGTGTCCATGGGTGTGGAATTCCTTGAGACATTCTGCATTGCTTCTTTGAAGTATTTTATACATAAAACAAAGGGCTCCCCATTTATATAGTTACAGTGCTTGGAGTAAAAATTGTTGCAGCAACACTGAGGGCTTCCCATTTATGTGAAGTTCATGGATTAAGAATTATTGTACTACCATTGCCTGGATGTCCCATGTGCCAGGACTAGATGAATGCAACGCTAGTATTGTGACATCTATTTCCACAAAAAAAAATTGTTTAGAATGGAATACTATTCCTTAGTAAGGAGAGTTGCTTATTACTTATGTCCTGGGTTACCGTGTATTCTATTACTGTCTTCATGAGCTATTGAAAGCAGGTGTAGCAATGTTCCCTGCCTCCTCCTCTGGGCTATCTTCTCTTAATGGCTGTTCCCTGCCTCCTCCCTCTGGACTATCTTCTGTTAATGGCCCCCACAATGCCCTGCCGCCTGACCCATAGATAACTCGCTCCTGGGCCATCTCCTGTTAATGGGCCCATCAGTGCCTTGCCTCATGACTCACCATCCCATTGTGAGATGCTCCGCCCACGGGGAGGGAGCTGAGCATTCCCACCTGGATAAAGTTTGGGGGTTTTGCAACAGAGGACAGAGCCTTTCCCACTGGATTCCCAGAGGACAGGGGCTACACAACCACCACTGGACTTTCTGAGGACGACCAGACCTTTTCTACAAGATCACCCCTTCAACAGAACCACTTCAAAGAGAACTGCAGCTATCACCTGATCGGACTGCTACCACCACCCTGCCCGGCAGGGTGTCAGGTCATCCTGACTCTGTCGGGTTAAACCAGTGTTTCTGTGTTATTGTTTTGTTTTTTATATATATATATATGCTAGTAAAAGAACTGCTATTCCTATTCCCCATATCTTTGCCTGAAAGCCCTTGATTTCAAAATTATAACAATTCAGAGGGAAGGGGGTTGCATCTTCCATTCCAGGGGAGGCTCCTGCCTTCCCTTAACAGACATCTGTCCTTTCAAACCAAGACAACTTATTTAAGGATGGAAGTGTTGCATGTCATCTTTTCTGTTCTTACCTTGTTTCCTACATGATTACAAAAGGTTGATTACAACCATACCTTCATTTCTACAGTGTAATGAAAGCCTTCCTGAGCTTAGGGGTATAGCTTGTAATATTAGTAGGTGGGGTTGAGGTGTCATAAGGAATATGGGAAAAAATCCCCAATTTTTGAGAGAGTCCTAAACAAAACTAATGGCAGGAGGAGCAAAGAAAAAAGGTGGAAGAGATGATTAGGAAACAGAGTAGACCTTATACTCCAGGGGACAAGAATGCCTGGGATAAACTGAAGCTACATAACTTACTGTTAAAACATTGCATTTTTTGGTATTCTTAACCAAATAAGAACATAACCGTTTGGGATTTTTTTTTGTGTAAATACACAAACTCATGTTTTAAAAGTCCTATCTGTAAGATCAAAATAATAAAGACAGTTCCTTAATTAAATATGCAGATTGTACCAGAGTTTACATGAATCCATGATGCTTCTGAAGGTGTTGGGGTTTGGCCAGTTGTAAGGCCTCTCTCTGTCTCTTTGAAAGGTCCTGGAGACTGGAAATAAACAAATGGACACCCGTCTTCAGGAGAGAGGATCTAAACCCGTCAGGCTCACCTCAGTGCGAGTAGAAGCTACATGCAGACCCACAAAAGCTAAGGCATGGCTGGGTACACCCAGCATGTGGCTACCAAGGGCACACAGTGTCTGAGAAACTGAATGCATCCTCTGGCGAGATGACTGGATCATTGAATAAAGAGAGAGCAGTGGATGTTTTGGAGTGACTTCCAGAGGCTACTTGTGATCTAAATTAGAGTAGAGAACGCTCTCTAGAGATGGTTGGGTGTGGGGGGGGGATGCTTGGGGAAGGTTGAGGATAAAATGCTAAGCTAGCAAACAGAAATCGAATCGACCAGCTCATGCCAGGCAGTTGGAGCTGTGCAAACGGGATATATGCAGTGTTTAGGTGATTGCCAGTGAGTTCACTGACGTTTCTTACATGTTAAGTTAGGCTGAGTCTATGTACAAGACATAATTTGAACACTAAATCTTTGGGGTTCTTCTTACCTAATCAGATAAGAATCAGAAATACATATGGAAGAGAATAGTTTTGGTCTATTTATAATGCATGTAGTCTAGACAACTGGTGTTACAAAAGAAGTATTTTCCTGCCTTTTTTTTCTTAACAGAAGAAATACTTTCTGCCTATAAATAAGGGAAACAGGATAGCACCTGTGTAATCCATGCAACTGATACCACAATGTCTGTAAATGATATTGGAGTGTAAGTAGGAAACAGATGTTGCCATTCAACACAGGGCTGAGTACGAGTGTAGACTGCTCACTGGGTGCACATACAGGGTGCGCAGTCTTGTTTGGGGGCTGGCAGAGAAGCAGACTTGTATTTCTTTTATAGACTTTTAAATTTTAAAATATGCCAATAATGCTCTATTACTTTCTGGGGTCAACTTTGCTGTTATTCAGGTGAGAGATGCAAGCACTATACATTACCAGAGCCTTCAGACAGATTTAGGGGGATTTTAGACGCACAAACACCATGTTAAGCCTCTACAGAGGAGAGAATATTTTCTATTCTCTTCAAAGCTTCAGGCTGAAATCCTGAACCCAATAAAATGGATAGAAAATTCTGTTGATTTCAGAAAAATAGGATTTCAACTTAAGAGTTTCATCTTGTGCCTATCAAAGTGAATGAGTAATGCCATTGATTAGGGTGAGATCAAGAATGAGTCACAAACCCTTTGTAGTCACTAATGGTAAAATATAGATGATATCCTTTTAGGACCTTCTAGGATCTTTTTCACATGAACTTCAAAGAAGTAATGATAAATGTCTAGATAAATAACCTTGGTAACATCTGAAGAGAACAGTTTTCTGCCCTCATGAAAGTCTATGGCAGATAACACAGATTTATTACTAAGCAGAATGTATATTTTGGGGGGCTGTTTGTTGGGTTCTTTTGTTGATTTTTTTCTTTTTTTTTTTTTTAATGAGGCAGCAGATGTTTAGTAAAGACTAATTAGAAGAAATTTGTCAGCATTGTGGATTTGTTCCTTTCATGATTCAGGAGATAAGCCTGCTTTGTTCTTCCTCTTTTCCTCTCCCTCTTTAATGAAGTGTTTCTTAATAACTACTAATTGAAGTCTTCTGCACCAGTATTTGATGACGGTCAGTTTGGGACAGAAAGCCCTTCTTACTGAGTCTGTTTCTGTCACGATGCCTCTCGCAAACAGGTTGGCCGAAAGAGTATATTAGATCCAAAGTGTATCTTTGCACATTAATGCACCTGTGTGTGCCAGGTCAGGCTGGGATGGAGGGGATGTGCACGCTGGAGGCTCTTGATGCTGAGCCCTGGATGTTTGTAACCTCTGGAGGTCTCCTGCACTGCTGTGTCTTTAGGGGTCTGAAAGTCTCTGCTACAGAAGCCGAGACTCTGCTGACCTGAGACCTTTTCCTACAGTACAGAGGGGTCTTTATATGACCATACCAGTGCTTGAAATTAACTCACTGTATTTGCTATGATGCTGGAATAATGTATTTCTGCAAGGAGAAATGAACATAGAATTTGCAGGGGAAAAAAAAGAGAAGGACTGGGTCTTGTTTACTTGTCCAAGACATGTGTCTGGGTTTGCATACAGGTAGTGTGACTTACCCTTAAGTGCTCAAAGAGAAATAACATATTTCATATGGAGAAAAGATCTCTAGCCTTGATCTCTAGCCTTGAACTGTACTAGTATTTGGATTTGGAGTATTTACTTGTTATAGATCTTATTTTTTTTATTATTCCTGATTTGCATCCAGGAATAAGTCTAGTTGGGAGAAATTTAGTGCAATTAAGCAACTGAGCTTTCACTGTTTCAGATGCTAATCACCTTGAAATTTTAATACAACCAGCAAAGAATGCATACCTGTGACAACCATTTACATGAATGCACAAAACATTTTTCTCCATGTTTTGTGCTGGAAGACCTGATGTGCAGTCAGTGCAGGGAGAACACAGGGATTTTCCCCCTGAGGTCACTGTTTGGATGAAAGGTGAGAGGAGTCCACCTTTCACTTTGTACTGCAAGCCAAACTTGTTCCCCTGAAACACATGGAAATCAGCAGCAAGGGAGCTGAGTATCTGATGTGGGGCTACCCCTGCTGCCTCCCATATGGTGCCTCCCTGGGACCAGCTTCTTGGCTAGAAAGTGCTTCTATTGATTATTTTCCATGAATCAGGTCTTTCATATAAAAAAGGCAGAAAATGGGAAATTACTTCTTTTTAATTATGGAACTTTGTTTTTCTGATTAGTACTATTAGAGAGTTGGCTTAATGGACATTTCAGTATTTTCATTGGCTGCAGCAACAAAATAAAACTATTTTTCTTCCTGCATAATGCAAGACTGATTTTCAGGGTAAATGAAATTGGTTTACATTAAGTTGGAAGTTTTACTAATAGTGAACAAGTTATTGTGTAGTACTGATTTTGTCTACCTCCTCAGACTCCAGAGAGTAGATACTTCTACAGGAAATTGTCTGTAGATATAGTCAGCAATCAGGCAGAGTTCCAGCAGGTAGCATGTGTATCTTCTCAATTTCCCAAGTAATGTAGATATATCGTGAAAGACTAGCTCAAAATCTCTTCAAAACTTCTGCCTCACTGTTACCTCTAGTTGTTGGGTAGATTCCTTTTCTTCAGCGGCTCCAGCCATAGATCTCTTGACCCATTCCTCACTTCACATGTGTATTGAAATGCCCATATTTTCAGTCGCTGCTGTCTTCCTTTGGGGAACCTATTGGTGGGCAGCTCCAGGAGATGTAGGTGGGGATCCTCACAGCCTTGCTGGTGGCTCTACATGAAGGCAGCCTTTCCACTCAGTCACTGTTTCTTGCTGTGAGCATTCCCCATTGAGCCTTTTACTTCCTCATAGGTACAACCTGAAATACCAGTGGACAGGTGTCAGTGTTGTGGCTCTCCTGAGGCAAAAGGCACAAGGCACTCGGAGCAGGGTAACACCAGCAGGGATTCTGCTTATGGTGTGCTGGTTGCCATCTACTGTAGCTGTTCCATGTTATGAGACTCCAATAGTGGCAGATTTCTGCCCATGTAGATGACAACAGCTGTTTTTATGATGAGTTTTTCCATTATCATTTTGTATTTGTTAATAACTGATGTTTGCCTAATTTAGATTAGACTGTTTCAATTTCTCACTTGTCCTAAATTGTTAGTACAGCAGTAGTACTGACATGCACTGTGGTTAAACCCTGAAGGCACATGAATGCTGAATAAGAATACGATTTTCCTTTCACATTTCCAGGTTTTGAACTCTGCCCCTCATAGCATGCTTCTTTCTCTTATGTCCTGCTAGGTTGTTCCTGATGCTGCTTCCTGACTTGTCTGGTGATTTCCAGTGTACTGTTTTGCTGTACTTCATCAGAGACATTGTTATTTTAAGAGAATCATGTTGCTCCACATTAGTAATTTAGAATGTATTGGAGAGACATATGAGTATGCATTTATATTTTTAACTCTTATCTTCAAAATTCATGCAGAAAAATCCCTGAAAAATAGTGTTTTGTGAAAGGCACAGAGAATTAATCATCAGAAGAACTTACCACATTTTTCACTCTGGAAATAAACAGGTACATGAAGGCAAAACAACTTATCAGAAAAGAGATGTGGATCATCATTATGAGATGCCTTTGGGTAAGATAGGTTCTGATCAAAAAAGGGAGGTGCACTTAAGGATTCAATAAGATTTTTGCAAAGACACCTTGACAAATCAGAGGCCTGGGCGATCACCAACCACATGTCAACAAGGGACAGTGCCGGATTCTGCTCCTGGGATGGGGCAACCCTGGATATACAGACAGACTGGGGAATGAGATGCTGGAAAGCGGTGCCACAGAAAGGGACCTAGGGGTCCTGGTCAACAGAAAGTTGAAAATGAGTCAGCAGTGCCCTGGCAGCCAGGAGGGCCAAGGGTGTCCTGGGGGGCATCAGGCACAGCATCGCCAGCTGGGCAAGGGAGGGGATTGTCCTGCTCTGCTCTGCACTGGGGCAGCCTCACCTGGAGTGCTGGGGGCAGTTTTGGGTGCCACAGTACAAGAAAGATATTAAACTATTACAGATTGTCCAAGGGAGGGCAACAAAGACGGTAAAAGGCCTTGAGGGGAAGCTGTATGAGGAGTGGCTAAAGTCACTTGGTCTGTTCAGCCTGGAGAAGAGGAAACTGAGGAATGACCTCATCACAGTCTACAACTTCCATGTGAGGGGAAGAGGACGAGCAGGTACCAGTACTTCTCATGCCTGCACTCTTGTGTCCAGTGACAGAACTAACGGAAATGGCAGGGAGCCGAGTCAGGGGAGGGTTAGGTTGGATATTAGAAAAAGGTTCTTCACCCAGAGGGTGGTTGGACACTTGAACAGGCTCTCCAGGGAAGTGGTCACAGCACCAAGCCTGACAGAGTTCAAGAAGTGTTTGGCCAATTCTCTCGGGCACATGGTGTGACTCTTGGGGTTGTCCTATGCAGGACTAAGAGTTGGACTCGATGATCCTTGTGGGTCCCTTCCAATTCCAGATATTCTATGAATCTATGATTTCATTATCATATATCATTCTTCCAAATTTCTGCATGACTTCATCTTTTCCAACCTCTACTCTTTGCTTCTGGTATAAGCTGGTAAATCCTAGTTAGGAATGAGTTTGTTCTGGTGTTGTCTGTGTGCCTCCAGAAGGCAAAGTAAGTCAGCGCAGAATCAAGGCACATGCATATGACAAAAATTAGTTCAGAACAGCTGTGCAAGAATCTGAGCATAATTCAATACAAATTTGGTCAGTACACAAGTAAGTCACTCTGCAAGTAGTATTCACACACTTGTGCTTTAGTGAGCAAGGCACAGGTCAGAACTAGAGCATTCATGCTGTGTCCCACTCCTCCCCTCATCCTCTCCAGGGGCTTCTTCATCTCAGCTACCTTGTACCCATCCGCTTCAATGTGTATCCCAATGCCCTCAGCTGGTGGCTGGTCCCTTCCCTATGTCCAGGAGAAGGATGGGCCAGCTGGAGGGTGGCTCACCAGGAGGTACCTTGTGCTTCGGTCTCAGCTTTTCATGCCTTGCCTGCAGCTCCCGAGCTGTTGCTGGCAGCGCAGCTGTGGGTACAAGGAAACTGCTGCACTGAGAAGGCTCATGGCTCACAGAAATAACAGGTTTGCTACATCATGCTGGACTCAGAGGAATGACCTTATTTCTGAAGGAAGAAAGAAGCAGGACAACACAATACTTTGTGGTACTTTTACACTGTAGAATGCAAGGCTTTTTTTTTTTTTAAGATAATTTGAGTTATTTTAACTTAAAAAGGAGAATTGTGCAAGAAACTGCAGAGATTTGCATGTCATTTATCATTCATTGTAATGGATGGAGTGTAATGTAAGTGGGCAGAAGACCTGCACATTTCTCTTCTGTAAAATTGCAAGGTAGTGGCTGTCTTTAAAATCAAGGGCCTTTTTGGCTGTCAGAAGATAATGTTACATGTCTCATTAAAAAGTTGAACTGTGCTCTATGGCTATTTTCAAATATTACAGTCAATTTTAGTGTTCTACCTGAATATACTTTATCCTTAAAAAATTGGGAAATCATTCTATATGGGCTTGCAAAAGCAGATTGCAGCTTGCCCTGCCGAAGAGTCAGCTGACAACAATTTTAATGGTCTGTTAATAAAGATCAGGCAACACTGTGATGGATTTATTATTGCAGAGTTTTTTGATTGCTAGAGAAAACAGGACATCAGTTTAATACTGGTAACTTAGTTCTCATTTTCTTTTTATTTTTCATCTGGCTCAGCATTTGTTGCATTTCAAAGATACAAAATGAATTCTTTACCGATAGCTCTGTGTATATATAGAAGAAAATTTATTTTTACCTTGGTTCTCGTGGAAAGGAACACTAACATTGCTGTTAAGTGAAATTGCTTATGAATTCCAAAACATATATTCCTTCATGTGATTTTAAAAATGGATATGAAAGTTCTAATTCCTAGAAATAAAAAAAACCCCAGTAATTTAAATTTCTCATGTCAGAAAAATGCCTTTTATTTTTCTTTGAAATGTACAGTTAGGTAAATGTCTCCATAACTTCAACACGGATAATACAAAGACAGCTCTGTTATTCTGGCTGCAGATCTGTGTATGTGCATTAACAACCTTATGTAAAAATGTTCTGGTGAATTTATTTAGGTTGTAGGATTAAATAAAAGGTGGAACTTTGACCTTGCTGTGAAAATGAAAAGCTAGTTTCTGATTAGTAGTTCTCAGAAGTCTGTCAAAACTGTGGAGAAGGAATCAGTGGTGATTAATGAACTTGTTGTATTTGATTCACTTATGTGTCTGGTGCAGGAAGGTGTAGGCAGGACATGTACTGCCTGTGGCTGGAGCAACCAGAGCTATTGCAGGATGCTTGTGGAAATTACTCAGCTGTGAGGAGAAGGAATTAATATAACACATTTTTTTGTGTGCATAATTTGCCATCTTTCCTCATTCACGGCATTGTGATGGTGCAGACCATGACACTGCTTTAGCTTTAGCTTCAGCTTTAGCTTCAGCTTTAGATTTAGCTTCAGCCCGTGGCCCATATGCTTGAAGTTCACTGCAGATGTGCTGGGATATTAAAACCGCACCGACTGTAGAAGCTTTTCTGAAATGTGAACTCCACCAAAGGAGTATTCAAAGGAGCACTTTTTGTAAATATACTTTCCTTAAAGAGGTTGAATTTTATGGTTTCAGTTCCATAGGCACCTATATTTGGGGAGAACAGGCTCCTTTGCACAGAGCATGCAAACAGGAAATATATGTTTGTAATGGACTTAGTTTCTTAGTTTTTCAAACTTGTTTTTATTTCCTATATGTATCAGACTTGAAAACCAGATGACAAGAATTAAATTAAAAATATCAAAACATGAATAAATAGAGTATGTACCTGCAAAAGAAGTCCATTTAAATTTGCTAGATTAATTAGATCTGATATAACTGTCAGTCAATACTTTCAAACCCCAAAGCATATGATGTTTGCTGGAACACAGAGCAGAGTTGCAAAGTAAGATTATTCCCTCTTTTTTTTGGTACTTATTTTTTTAGTTGACTTTGCTGGATATACCCTGCCTTTTTAGATGATTCTTTGTCTAAGATCAACCCCATCTATATACATTAATGTGCCACAATTTAGTATGAACTTTGGAAATATACATTGAAAAATTCAAAGTTCCTATACATCTCTCATTCAACCAATCAGTCTCTTGTTCAGGCCATGTGTTCTGAAGACCTGTTAGAGATCTCTCTCCAAGTACCTTGAGCCCACTTGGTGAATCTTGCAGTAAAGGAAATATTTTCTTGTTTTAAAGCCCACTTATATGTGATTTCTTGTTTTGTATGTGATTCATCACCAATATCAAGATCAGCCTCTTGTCCTCCTCAAAAGGCCCACCTTTCCCCCAAAGAAACTGCATTGCTTCTGGCAGCAATATTTGCTCCTGTGAGTAGTAATGGAGCCATCCAAAGAAAACCATACTCTGTATTTTTCCATCAGCCTCCAAACAAAGATTGAAAGGAGGGGACAAAAAGCAGTAAGAGGAGCTCTCTAATGGACCATTCAGAGGCCCCTGGCCTCAGCTTTGCCAAGTGTGTATGTCTAGTGCACAGCATTTGTCCCAGCTCTAACCCAGGCTCTGCTGGGGCTGGTTTTTGAGACAGTTCAATGCTAACTGAGGAAACTTGCATTTGTCTGTGCTGCATACAGTAAAAAATTACTTGAGCCAAAACTGACTCAAAGTGAAAAGTTTAGGCCATTTCATTTCTTTCCCAAGAACCCTCCTACACATGAAGGTTCATGAGCCTTGAGGGAGCACAGGGTGGGTTATGGTACTTTGCGGGTCACTACATGGGAGTGACCTAAGGCACTCCCATGCCCATTTTTTATCCCAAGGTGCCAGTGAGTATCCAGTGCAGAGTGCTGCAGAGGATCAGTAGTCCTGAAGTCTTAGTGACTCCCTTATCCCTGTTAAAACTTTCTTCTAGCACTTCGAGTGCACTCAAGCTTATGCATCATGTGAATGCCCAGGATCTGGGCATGTAGGTAAAGATGTAGCCATGAAAGAGGTCAGAATGGGAAAGCTGGGGATAACTTGGAGATAAACAAAGACAGTTTACAAAGCTAGACAAAATGCAAAGGACAGATACTTATAAATTAAATAATGTCACTGAGGTAGATTTTTTGATGTTGTTTGTTTGGTTTTGGCTTCTTTGCCTGAAGAATACTGGAGGAACAGAAAGGATGAGAGCAGTAGCTACTGTGCTTCAGCTGTTCCCAGATGGTGGCTGGCATTTTAGGGACATTCTCAACTGGCATACTTCAGACTAGCGGTGTGATTACTGTGGCTGGGGCTTTTATGAACCAGCCTTAGAACAGCAGAGATTCAGCTGACTGTAGATGTGATTTAGAATTGAACCTGATTGTTGCAAAGTGTCTAACCACACTTAATTTCTATAAAAGTAATTATGATAACTGTAGGTTGCTTTGGGACTGCACTGAACTGTTTAGGGAACAATTCTGGTATTTCAGGGTTTTATATAGAAATTTTATCTGCTATATAAACCTGTGCAGCTATAAATTAAAAAATTAAATGAAGAAAAAGTGAGAAGTGGAAATAACTCTCTCCAGAATGCTATATATTACAAAAGATTAGCAAAACATTTAGTGTTCAAAATATTTTATTATTATAATTAGAAACAATCTGCTTTAGGGAAGGAAAGATTAAAATATTAATATATATATGAGTGTATAATGTCACCATAAATTATTGTAATTTTCAGTTATAAGTGATACCTAAAATGTGAAAGAACATCTTAGCAAAAGAGACAATATTGAATGATTATTGAGGTTTTTTATTACAAGCAGCAATGTAAGTAACATTTCTCATTAATCTTTTTCCTCCTTTGCCACAAGGAAATGCTTATTTTTTCCCTAAACAACTTTGATGTATTTCATATGTTTCATTATTTAGTTCCATTCCAGCATGTGCAATTTTCCTTTAAAATTATTGTGATGTCTGTATACGTTGTATTTACTGGATGTTGTATTTCCAGTCCAGGCTAGTCTGTGACAGATTAGTCTTAGTCTTAGAATCATAGAACCATAGAATAGTTTGGGTTGGAGGGGACCTTTAAAGGTCCAACCCCCTTCATCTAGGGCATCGTGCAGCAGGTTAAAGTGTGATCTTGGTGCTATCTATCAAAAAGAACTGTTAGCAATGGCAGCATTATCAAATGTGGAACACTAACTGTATGGAAATATTA
>WEIT01027140.1:0-19013 GCA_013389985.1 Dryoscopus gambensis
TTTCGGACCGTCCGTTACACCTCCCAAAAAAATTACCTTTTGCATCCAGAAGATTCCCCAGAGTGGCACGAAAAAGCAGAATTGTGACTTATAAGAGTAACTGTTTGAGGCTTAAAAACCAAGAACCTTTAGAGTTTGCAGCTGTTGGATAACACAGACACTCCTGTGGGCACTGGGGAGTATGGTGCACAAGAGCCCAAGCTGGATGTACACAGAATCAGATCTAACCTCCAAGCTTGATTTTAGAATCTTATGGATATAAATGCACCATTTAAATTTGGACTTGAGTAAAGAATTAATGACATGCCCTCTCTGTGGCTGCTAGCTCAAACACAAAACTGCACCTAGTGCAGAAATAGAGCTGTCAGACTAGAACCAGTTCCAGTTCTCACTCCATCTCCCTGAAAGGCTTTTCTTTGTGAAAAGCAGTAGGTAGGTAGAGGTAGCTCATTTTGATCCCCTCCCATCTTCTCAAGGCACAGTTTGAGCCATTAATGAACCCAGGTCTTCTGTGGTAATAAGCAGATGTCTCTACCCAATAGGACTTATGTATTCCTCTTCCCGTCATCAGTGCCAGAATTCTAGTAAGAAACCTAAAATTATTGTTTTACAGCTCTTTATAAGTGCCTTTCTTCCTTTCATCTTCACAGCCACATAAGTTTGTACTGAATTCCCACTGTGCAGAAGAAAGATAGGCTATAATTCAATGGTACCTTTATCTTTTAGGTCCCATTTCATTTTCCTGCAACTTCCTCTTCACATCTCCCAAAGAAAGCACTAATAATTCAAATACTGTTTTTGTAACTATTTATATTTAGTATGTTATGAGCTCAGAATACAGCTTCATGTATTCAAATATGTTCCTAACCAAAGGCAAGAAACATGCAAATTAAAAAATAGTACATTCTCATTTGATCACTTAGCAATAGGAGCAGGACATTAAGACAATGCCCACTATTACAAAAATTATAAAATTTGGAAATCTGGAAATGTAGTTAAAGCATTGAGCAAATGTAACTATTTGTTCTTTTCCTTTTTTTTCTTTTTTTAATTTTCTCCTGAAACTGGGATGAATATAATTGAAATATAAATTTTAAATGAAGAGAAATTTAATCCGAGACATAAGGCTTAGCTCTGATTGCCCTGTGTGCATCTTGAGAAAGTGTCTCGAACAAACATTCCTGTGTAACCTGCTTTACGTGACCCTACCTTGGCAGGGGGGGTTGGACTCTTCAGAGGTCCCTTTCAACCCTAACAATTCTGAGATTCTGTAATTCTGTGAATATGAATTAACCACTGCTCCCACTGCCATATTAATGTGCCATGCAGATAGAGCACTTCATTGTGACATGGCAACACTTCTGTACGATCTCATATAATAATATTTTTTCTTATGAAAGCGACTTTGATGTTTGGATGTTATTTTTATAACTATTCATCAGCTTTTCTTCATACTGATTACACTTAATACATACCAAAATTGTTTCCAGGCAAGTACTAATTAAAGCTATCTTTATGGACAAATAGGAGAACAGAAAGAAAACCAGTCTGAGTATAGAGTTTTGCCTTTAACCCTTTCATAGACATCTGGGAAATGTCTTCAGAGTTTCATGAGGAAAATTTGATAGCACTTGTCTGTAGTGCTTTTTTGTTGGAAGCACATTAACATCAACTGATTATAATGCCCTAATAATATAAGTACACCAGAATTAATATCCTTATTTAAGTGGAGGAGAAACAGCTAAGTCACCACAGAAAACGTGATTTCAGTAATTTCAGACACACATTCTGCTCTTCAGATTTGGGAAAAAACAAGGTGAAATTATAAAATAAATTTGAAATACTGAGAATGTTGCTCCTCACTTTACTAAGAGATGGAATGGCACTGAAATGGAATTTTTTTGTGCTGCTCAAAGCAGAAATTCTGCTTACTTTGTATAATTTAATGTATCACTCTTCTGAAATTATCATTTCAGTTTTTATCCTGATTTTATAAACATGTGTGGCTTACAAGATTCTGGTGTGTAGCTGTCTGTGTGTGATTTGGACAACTTTTAAACTTTGGATCAGACTCTTTCATGCTGACATTCCTACAGTTACCAAAATAGGAGCTCAAGTGGAGAATAGATATACTTTATTTTGTTTTCCCATGGCAGAAAGGCTAAAATAAGACTTCAGGTCTATTTTCTCATCATAGAATCAGTATATGCTTGGCTATACAATTTGGTCACCATTTTACTCCTACATGGTTTTTCCAAGACTTATTTATTCTGTGCCTATCAGCCTTTGAATGGTACATATAAATATCATTGAATCATAGAACCATAAAGTATGCTGAAGGGATCCATCAGGATCATCAAGTTCAACTCCTGGCCCTGCACAGGACAACCCAAGAGTCACACCATGTGCCTGAGAGCATTGTCCAAATACTTCTTGAATGCTGTCATGCTTGGTGCCATGACCACCTCCCTGGGGGAGCTTGTTCCAGTGCCCAACCACCCTCTGGGCGAAAAATTTTACCTAATGCTCTTTAACCTAAACTGCCCGACTCAATTTTGTGTTGTTTCCTCGGGCCCTGTTACTGGTCACGAGAGTGAAGAGATTGGTACTTGCCTCTCCACTTCACCTCAGGAGATTACAATGAGGTCTCCCCTCAGTCNTTTTACCTAATGCTCTTTAACCTAAACTGCCCGACTCAATTTTGTGTTGTTTCCTCGGGCCCTGTTACTGGTCACGAGAGTGAAGAGATTGGTACTTGCCTCTCCACTTCACCTCAGGAGATTACAATGAGGTCTCCCCTCAGTCTCCTCCAGGCTGAACAGACCAAGTGACCTCAGATGCTCCTCACACAGCCCTCACTGTCCTCAAGGCCCTTCACTGTTATTGTGTCCCTCCTTTGAAACCTCTCTAATAGCTGAATGTCTTTTTTAAATTGTGGCACCCAAAACTGCGCACAATATTCAAGGTGAGGCTGCACCAGTGCAGAGAAGAGCGGGACAATCCCCTCCCTTGCCCAGCTGGTGATGCTGTGCCTGAGGCACCCCGGGACACGCTTGGTCCTCTTGGCTGCCAGGGCACTGCTGACTCATGTTCAACTGGCCACTGACCAGGACCCCCAGGTCCCTTTCCACACTTCTGCTCTCCATCCATCGTGAAGAATCCTGCACCCTCCTTGTTGAATTTCATATGGTTGGTGATTTTCCATCTCTAATTTGTTGAGGTCTGTCTGCAGGGCCTCTCTGCTTTTGAGGGAGTCAACAGCTATTCCTGACAATTCAGTGTCTTCATCAATGAGAGTCTCCTTAGATCACACTGAGTTCACCAGGTCTTAGACACAGGGTATCTTGAATAAGTTAGGCATAAAAGGACACCAAATGAAGGGGACTATTTGCCTCTTCTTTGTGCTTCTGAGTGACACAAAATTCATACTGGCAATGGCTTGCTCCAAAGCTATGTTAGTGTGGGCAAAATTATTTCAGCCATGGGAGCAGCCAGGTTTATGCTGTATATGCATGTCTTCTTGATGCCATGGCTGGATTGATGTGGACAAATTGGCTTGGACAATCAAATTTGCCTGAAACAGGCCAGTCCTGCAAGACTTGGACAGCCTGGAGGTTTTTTTTAGACATGTTGTTATGGTTGACTCTTGAGTCTGCCTGCCTTTTATGCTGTTGCTTATGCTCAGATCAGTAAATAACTGGCAGTGGGCAGGTTGTTACTGCAGGTTTACAGAGAACCTTGAAATGAGACACCTGAATTTAAATGCTGCCAGTGTTTTAAGACTTGTGGATATTTGCTAGAGATAAAATGGAAATACATGGAAAATATAAAACCTTTGCAATTACCCATTCTTGAGTGGAAAACAGTATTTATTTTGGTCTTTAATTCAGCCATACAGCTAAACACAAAATGAAGAAAAACCTTAAAAAACCTTAGCCTTGACACAGACTATCTGAATTACATGAATGGTATACATGTGTTTAAGGATTTTATTACAGTGGAATGACAGCATGCAGTAGGATTGGACCAACATTTCTCCAGGCTACAAATGTAAGACTCATCTTGGCAAGGTCCTGATATACAAATGAAACCTCAACAAGTTTTTCTAAATAGGTGAGATGAAACTGGAAAGTGGAAACAGAAACGAGTTGTATTTAGTATGGGTCAATGTGTTATGATCTGAGAGAAATATTAAGTACATGCTAGGACTGTGAGGTAATATGAAATAAGTTAGGAACTTGGAATAATTTATTTAACTTACAAAAAATGATGAAATGATGGATAGCTCTGATTTAATTATATATTTTATTTGATATGCCAATTATTGCTCTAAGTAATTGAAGAAATAAACAACCAGCTGAAAGCCTTTAACATACTCTACACTACTTACATATCTACCTTTTCTACTTTTTCCTCTGCTATGGAAAATGAATCTTTTGGCTTTCTTTGGACAGACAAGCTCAGTGAACTTGAAGGTTTCTTTCATTTTTAGCCTGAAGTTCACATTCTCTTTCTGCCAAAAATAAGTTAACTGAAGATATGTATAATTCTCTAATTAGCACAGGTATATCTTATTTTCTTCTTCATCCAATAACCTTGTCTTTTCTTTTTGGGTCTATGTAAACAACTGTTATCTAAATGCTAATATGTTTGGGTTGATGCAATTATCTGGAGAAAAACAAAAATAAACATAATCAATACATCTGATGCTGGCAATGGGCATGGGGCTAAACCCTTGAAGAAATACAGAACTCGTGAATAATCCCCTTTTGTCAATATACTCTTGTTCTCAGATAAAATCACCCTAACTCAACCAAGGACTTGATACTTATGAAGTCCCTCAGCTCTTAAAAATAGGGCTTTGAGGAGATAAAATTCATATGCTGTGGGCGCCAGTGAAAGGGACAGACCCCCAAGAGAGCACCTCAGGTTAAAGTGACTAAAAAAGCCCAGCATGCCCTGTTCTGTTATGGAAATATATCCCAGTTCTGCTGCCCCAGTTGGCCTCACCGCCCCCTTACAGACATACCCTTAAGGTATATCCTTAACGTATACCTCACCTGCTCCTTCTTTAGCAAGTTCTCCCTTCCCCATTCTCCCATTGGACCTTGTTCCTCGCCACTCCCTCAGATTTTCCCATTGGCTCTCGTACCCTAGTCCCGCCTGTGTACCGCCCCTGTCCCTGATGCTCTCTGGCCCCTGTAAATAACCTGAAAACTTCCATCGCCCAAGGTCTTTGGTCCCTCGTGCCCTTCAGGGATGGGGCTCGAATAAACTTGTGCCATGGAATTCCACAAGGGTCCAAGACCCTTCCTGTGTCTTTGCCGTTGGCTTGTCAAGAAGCTGTCCAGAGTGTGTGTGTCTGTGTGAATGCAGTGGCTGCCAAGTGACTTTCTGTTGGAGTCGGTTTGGGAGGTCTTAGCACTCCACCAGAACACCCCCTGGATCCAAAAATATGCAGAGCTTGTGCTGCCTCTGTGTACATAAACGTACCTGTCTGGTAGGTTGAAAAGCCTGTGTTACTTTACTATTTTATTGCCTGGAGTTCAGATGGTTATGAGGACTTGTATAGAAACAGCCATAGAGTAAGCCATATTAGCATTATTTATTAGCCAGACCTTAGAGTAAAATATCTGATGTGGCCGATGAAATCATGGCAGAAGAGTACTGGGATCCCCTTCTCTTTTATCATGTGTCTTTATATAGTCTAACAAATTTTCAGTGGCAAAACAAATAATTTACATTATTTCAGATGCAAATGCCTTCATTTGCATGTATGACCATAAATCTGAAGGCAGTTTTTTGCATCCTGACAGTTAACCTCATCTTTAAACAGTTTACTGAACTGAGACTCCTGTGGAACTATGTCAGTATTTGCTGCCCTCTGAATATGTAGATGTCCTGTACATGTCCTGTGCTTACTGAATGGATGGACACAGAATCATGGCAAATGTGTTATGTGAAATTGCACAACATCAATCCACACAACTTGCTTAAACAGAAAAGGTCATTTAATTATTATCTTTTCCTGAGGTGATAATGGACTTCTGAGTGGGTGCTGATTTAAATATTTGCTTCATTTGCTATAAAGATCGTGAATTTACACAAATTGTTGCTGGTATCTCTTTGCTTACCTTTTGTACCTCCTTTTTTAAAAGCTTTTCTACATTAACCATCAGTTATTTCAGAAAATAATTGCACCATCATTACACTCATATTAAAACAACAGCTCAGTGAGAGAGCTCTGATGGCCTGTTGTCTATGCTAATTGTGTTCACAAGCATTGTGTCTTTCAATGTTTTCTGGACATTTTCTTACTTGTTTAAAAACAATACAGGCCAATATCTGTTTATCATTAAGTGGCTGAGATGGTTGAAACAAATTATTTAGTTGTTTTTAAAGTCACGGATGGCTGTAGGGTAAACAACCTGTGAATTAATAGGTGTCCTGTTCTGACCAGGACAGGGTTAATTTTTGCAGCAGCCAGGAGGAGGCATGGCCAGGACCTAGAGATTATTCTATACCACCTCATGTCATTTCCTGGGGATGGGAGAAGGAGTCCCTTTTGGGTTGGGGCAGGGTGGTGATGGTCTTATATTGTTAGGCTCTGCATGGAATAGTGGTGAGCACTTTGATAATGGATCATTTGCCTCTCTTGTACACCTTTGCTATTAGTATTGCTGCTGAATACTCTTCATTTTCTTACCTCACTGCTCATTCCAGTAAACTGTTCTAATCTCAATGCTTTGTACCTTTGCCTTTTGTACCTCCAATTTTCCTCTCCAGCCACCTGCAAGGGAGGGTAGAGGGAGATGGGAGAGTGAGCAAACAGGGTGTGGTTTGGAGTAGTTTCAGTGCAAACACTAAATTGGAGAATACAATTCCTAAACAGCAACAATAAATTAAAGAGAAGACCTACAAGAATAAACTACCTCATTTCTTTTCTATAATGTGCCACTTATCTTCAGATGAGATATTAAGAGGAATAATAATGCAGCTAGTAAAAAAAAGCAATTTTGTTTGCAAGATATATTATTCTTGCTGGTGTTCTGCAAAACAATTTTTTTCCAGTGAAAGAACTGCAATTTGTCCTCTGACACTTCCTATTCTGGTCTCTCTTGGTTCTTAAATATTGCAGCACTGCATATTTAGCTTTTAAAGAAGATATCATTTTGCTCCTTTAATTGTTGAGTTTCCTTAAATCTATTCAAAAGCTGTAGTGGAAACATGACTCTAAACTAGGCTGAATTACACTGATAGTTTAAATAAATCAGTATGAAGATGATTTATTTTTTTAGCTTTACATTTAGCAGTGTAAAATTAATTCCAATATTAGATTAAATATTTTAAAGTCGATTATAGGAATAATGATTTGGGAAATGTCCTTTTACTAGCTTAAAGCTACAACTCTAATGTATTTTGTCTCCAGATTGTCCTTACATAAATGATTGCTTAATTCAATAATTTATTTTTTACGTTATTATGCCTGTCTGCTACCAGCCTGAATTCTGTGCAGGTTGGTTATATTTTCAAAAGAGTAATTATGTTATTGATACTGGTGTGAATAATCAAATGGCCCTACATTGTATACAACACTTAATGGAAACAGACGCTATTCAAGCCAGCAAAAATGCTGAGACCTACAAGAGTGCACTGAGAGATGGAAAGCTGAATAGTTTATCCTTGAAAGGGAAAGAAGGCTATTACTTTGAGAAATTACATCTCTCCTTTCACTCTGTCTACTGATGCAGCTCCTATTAACATCAAAGGAAAGGCTCCTGTTGGCTTTAGTGAGAGCAGACTGGAGCTTCGTAATACCTGTGAGCCTCTGAAATGGAATAAATCTTCCTCTCTCATTACTTTAGAGCTGGCTGATTTGTAAGTCCTGAGTTCTACTGTCATCTTCCATGCCATGCAATCCAAATATCACCAAAGCAGTTGTACTAGCTCCAAGCTAGTATCCAAGCTCAGCATCTCAAGAGAAATTTGTGCTATGGGCAAAATGCCAAATGGGGACACAATGGATGGAACAAGACTTATGGTGCTTCTTAGTGTAATTCAAGGCACAACTTCCAAGAACTGGAGGCAGGAGACAGAGTGAACCGAGGGTAGGTCTAAGCAGCAGGTCCATTTTTTGTGAAATTAAAGAGATTAAGTGGAATAAAAATAAGAACCAAACTGGGGATGGATTATTGCTGACGGATAAGGAAGAAAAAAGAAAAGAGAATTTGTTAGTATGTGCTCATCTTTATATAAAGAAACTACTTGCAAGTTCCAATATAGCACTTTAAATACACACTATATGTTCAATCAGTTCCAGCTGGAGTAAATCCATTTATTCTCAGGTTTGCAAACCTAACCTGATGTGTAGTTTTTTGTCAAGCCATGTACTAAAAAGGAAACATTTTCAAGAATATAGGACTCAGAGATTGCATAGAAGAAAAATAGAATATTTCAAGTTATTGCTGGTTATACAGAATAAGAAACAGCAAAATGAACCATTTTGGGGAGGAGCAATGATTACAACTCTCTGACCCACTGCAACAACATGAAGCTAATTCAGCACTGAATTTTAATTCCTTGAGAAAAGATAAGTGGGGTGGGAAATATAAATTATTCACTAGAATTTCTGCATGCGTATTATTTCTGCACTGCATTGTCAGCTACCCTGTACTGTTTACTGAACAAGGTGGAGTCTATTACATCCTCCTAAGTGTCCCTCAAAATACCAACAGAACAGTAGGTTATAACAAATTTATCTATTCTGCTGGAAGTACCTTTCATGAAGACTTTTTGTAAGAGTGAATAGAAAGAACCTGGAACAGAGGAGATTGCCTCCTTTTGCACTGGACAGAGGGTTAGACTAGGTACTAGGAAGAAAGTGTTCACTGAAATAGTGGTCAGACACTGGAACAGGCTGCCCAACGAAGATGGAATCACCATCCCTGGAAGTGTTCAACAGGTATGTGGCTGTGTCACTTGAATAGATGGTTTAATGGTAAACATGGTGGTGCTGGGTTAACAGTTGGACTCAATCATCTTAAAGGTCTTTTCCAAACTTAATGATTCTATGATTCCGTGACAGAACACTTTTGACTTTAAGTTTTCTTCCTACTCAGTTATTTCAAAATTCATTATTCGAGGCAATGGAGCAATTTAATAAATTAGAATTCTTGTAAGAGTAAGAGCTGAAAAGATGGGGTCCTTGGGCTTGCAACTTGACATTTGGCAATTTCAGAGATGTCTAATGTTGAATCCACTTGTTTCTTCAGTATTTTCTACCAGGTAATGTGAGCAACCTGAAGTTGCTCAGTGCTCTTGTCTAGAGTACCTGGTCACTCAGAGTTGGTATTTAGGTTGCCAAAAATAAGTGAGACATTCAAAACCTTGATTTTTTCAGCTCTCATTCTTTCCTGAGCTCGTCTTCAGAGGTAGCCCTTTACATTTTAATGCTGTTGTTCACATTGTTGATATTAAGATAAAATACACCAAATCTTAAAAAACAGTACTTGTGAGTCACTACATCTGTTTTCTGATTTTTATATTAATTTTATGAACTTTATAAATCTATAAATTGGAAACAATCTCGACGACAAAAAAATAAAAAGAATAAATGGATTATTCTTATGCAAGTTTCAGTTAAAAGAAAAAGAAGGAAAGCAAATGCATAGTGTAGTCAATCAGGAAATATTATGCTAATTACTGTAAAGACAACAGCTGTTCATACTCTTTAGATTATTAACACCTTCTGCACGCCAACAGGGAAGCATCCCATGCAACGCTAATCTTCCACATGCAAACAACTGCTTCTCCTTCATGGCGAAGTGGATAATATATTCTTCTCTCTGACAGAACAATAGGTGAGCAACAGCAGGCAGAGCAGAAGTTTTACGACTTTCAAGATTTTTTTAATGTCATTGGTGCTGCAAACTGTACAATACATATGCTACCAGTAGAAAACCAATGTGTTTCTTATACAGCAAAAATCACATCCACCCTTTTATACATAAATAAACTACTAGATTAGGCCAGCTGTTACATTTTTTCTCTTTGACTTTACCTGATTGAAAATGGCAAACCCAACATTATTTCTGAAGTGGCTTTGTGAAAAGGTAAATTTTTTACTTTATAAATCAAATCTGTAGACAAATTATTATGGCGCTCACTCCTTATTTTCTGGATTATGCTTTCAGCATACTGATACCTTAAATGTTCTGCTTATGTTATAGAACAGGATAAAAAAATATGTCATCCTTCCCCACCAAGAAAAACTGTCTGTGATATGGGAAAAGGTGGAACAATGTTTTATCTACAAAAAATATGACTTGAATAGTAAGAAAACCCCCACTCTAAATCTCTGTAATGTAGGCTTTAAAAATAGAGTGTGAAGTCCAAGAAAAAAATACAAGCAATTACATAATTAGAAAGATCATGGGGTCTCTGATCTATTACACTTAGAGTTTAATTAAAGTGAATTGAGACATTTAAAAAGTTGTTAAAGCCATGACAATAAAGAGCAAACAAACCCGAAAACATCTAACTCTGAAGGAAATGAGATCATCACATGATAAAGCTATCCCTTAGTGCTATGTTGTGCTTTTCTGTGAATGAATCACAAGACAAGCGAGGCGCTCTGGGTGCTTGCTTTGGCAAAGCTGTGGGCAGGTGCCCGTTGTTTTTGCTGATAACCAACAAGATTAACAGGTTGTGACCCTCACAGGTTGTGTCCCCCATTCCTCTTCACTCCTTGTACAGGAAAGAATGTCCAAAATGGAGATTTCCCACATATTTATTATACAGGCAAGTCCTGTCAAAGTGCTCTGTATCTGCTGTTCTCCCCCCCACCCCTCTTAGAGAACTGTTCAGGTGCCTGTTCTAGCCTATATAATTTTGCCTGTTGTGGGGCACACCAAGAGCAGCTGTGCCAACAAAAATCAGGAGCAGTATCTCTGGACAAAATTATGACTTTCTGAACAGATTATTTTTCATTTATTTGCATTGCTCACAAACTTCCCAGCTTCTCTGGTACTTCTGGTCAGCCTACAGCTAAGGAACATCCTTAAGAGGGTGAGTCACTCTCGATGAGTCAGCTCTGCATCACTCTGAAGCATTGAGGTGCATTTTGCATCACTCCAGCGAGGTTTGAGGTCAAAGAACTGCCAAACCACAAATTATCCCCTCCCCTTGCCCAGCATTTATGTACAGAGGGGCACCCTGACGTGTACCTATCTATCTTTTTTCTCCCTAGTTAGTACTCAGGCTTTGTTATCTCAGAGAGATATTAAGTGCAATAGGCTATTTGCTTGTGTGGATAATAAGCTGTTCCACAGCTCATCTCAAACAAGAGGCCATCTTACCTCACTATTCAAGGGAAACCAGGAAATGAAAAAGGATTTATTTTCTGAGACCTTGTTTTCTGAGATCTGGAAAAAAAGTCTTCACATTCTCTGTGGCATAATACAGGTATCAGACATAGACAAGCTGATAGCTGGCCGCAGCGTACTAGTGTTTGCAGATCTTTAAAGAGCCTTTTCATGGAGTACAAGAACTCTTGATCCCCACATGTAAGAAATCAGACGTGGAAGGCTGGGCATGGCTGTGTTAAGACCTGATCGTCAAACTTAAGGCCAAGAAGGAAATGCACAGGCAGTGGGAGCAGGGACAGGTGTCCTGGGAAGAGGATAGGTATGCTGCCTCTTTGTGTAGAAATGGAGTCAGGAAGGCCAAGGCACATCTGGAGCTGAACTTGGCAAGGATGTAAAGAATAACAGTTACATCAGCCAGAAAGAGAAGGCCAAAGAAAGTGTACCCCCTCACAATGAACATCACTGGTAAACTGGTAACTATGGAGAAGGCTCAGATACTCAATTCTTTTGCCGCAGTCTTCAATGGCAGCCTCTCCTCCCACACCTCTCAGGTAGATGGACTGCAAGGCAGGGACTTGGGGAGGAAAATCCCTCCCTCTGTAAGAGAAGATCAGATTCATGATGATGTGAAGAACCTGATTGTGTATAAGTCCATGGGACACGACGAGATGCATCCCAGAGTCCTGAGGGAACTGGCTGATGTAGTTGCCAAACCACTCCCCATGATATTTGAAAAGTTATGTCAGTCACGTGAAGTCCCAGGGGACCAGCAAAAGGCAAACACTACACCGATTTTAAAAAAGGGTAGAAAGGAGGGCCCCGGGAACTGCCGACCTGTTAGCCTCACCTCTGTGCCTGGGAAGATCACAGAACAGATCCTCCTAGAATAAGGCACATGGAGAACAGACAATTCAAGACAAGCAGCATAGCATTGTCAAGGGACAGTCCTGCCTTACCAACCTATTGACCTTCTATGATGAAGTGACTAAACTAGTGGACAAGGCAAGGGCTATATGTATCATCTATCTGGACTTCTGTAAGGCCTTTGACATGATCCCCCACAACACTGGAAAGAGATGGATTTGATGGGTGGACCGTTTAGTGGATGAGGAATTTTTTGGATGGTCACATCCAGAGGATAATGATCGATGGCTCAGTGTCTGGATGGAGATCAGTGTCAAGTGGTGTCCCTCAGGGGTCTGTACTGGAACCAGTACTGTGTAGTATCTCCATCAGTGACATAGATGAAGGAGGTAAGAGCACCCTCAGCAAAGCTGCAGAAGACGCCAAGTTGAGGAGTGAGGTTGACGTGAAGAATGGGATGCCGTCTAAAGGAACCTAAACAAGCTTGAGGAATGGGTCCATGGGAAAGTCATGAGGTTTAAAAAGTTTGACTGCAGCGTCCTATACCTGGGTTGGAATAACCACCAGTATCAATATAGGCTGGAGGATGAACAGATCGGAACCGGTCCTGCCAAGAAGGACTTGGGAGTGCTGTTGGAGGAGAGGCTGGACACGAACCAACAATGTGCACTCACAGCCCAGAAAGCCAAGGTGTCCTGGGCTGCATCCAAAGCAGCGTAGCCAGCAGGGCAGGGGAGGGGATTCTGCCCATTTACTCCACTCTGGTGAAACCCCACCTTGAGTGCTGCATCCAGCTCTGGGGTCCCAGCACAAGGAAGAAACAGACCTGTTGAAGCAAGTCCAGAGAAGGGCCACAAGGATGATTAGAGGGATGGAGGAAAGGCTGAGAGAATTGGAATTGTTCAGCCTGGAGAAGACCTCACCATGACCTTGTTGCATTCTTTCCTGAAAGGGGCTTGTAAGAAAGATAGGGACAAACTTTTTAGTAGGGTATATTGTGGTAAGACTAGGGCTTAAAAATAAAAAGAAAAGAGATAGTAAATTTAGATAAGATGAAAGGAAGATATTTTTTACTATGAGGGTGCTGAAACACAGGAACACGTTGCCCAGCGAGGTGGTAGATACTCCATCCCTGGAAACATTCAAGGCCTGACTGGATGGGGCTCTGAGCAACCTGATCTAATGGAAGGTGCCCCTGCTTATTGCAGGGGGTTGTTCTGGGTGACATCTAAAACTCGCTTCCAGCCCAAACGGTTCTACAATTCTACAATTCTGGCTGAATTTACCAAGCCAAGCTCCATTTCTGAGACATCCAAATCAAACATAATGTATATTTCCTGATAGAAGGACCTGATCTGATAGGTGTTATTTTCACTTTTTCATAAGTATTCCCAGTGTAGAACCCTGAGCTAGTTCCCTGTGGACTCCTTGTCAGACAATGGGTGCTTTTAGAGCAAAAGTCATTTTGGCAAATGTAGGTGCTTAATTTAGGGTGAAGTGAAGTGAACCACGGAAATAGTTCTACAGACAATAAGGAGGGAGTAGAGTGATTCACCGAGATGTAATGTCTGTATTGAATTAGATTAATACAGTCTTTTGTATTTAACTTACAGTAAGCTTTGTCCTAATTTAGTTGAATATTAAAATACAGTGCAAGTGCATCAGCTTGTAACTGTATTTTAGCAACATCCTGTGCATTAAGAACATCTTTAATGGAGAAAAACTTTCGCAGAGGTGACATTTTGTTAGGTATTATCTTAAAATCCCTGGTCAATTTTTTTTTAATCTGAAGTGAAATTAGAAACCCCGCCTCCTCTGGTTTTACCAAAGCACAATTCTATGTTAGAAACCTCTGCGAGGTTTTTGTTCTAGACATCTGAAATTCTGTTAGAAAAAGTTTGAAATTAACCCACCCTTAGAAGCTTGCTTGGATATTAAAAATCTCCAAAATTCAATTTGATTTCCTAGCTTCTGTGCCAAGGATTATGTGGTGCCTGATTTTTGAGTGTAGCTCTACCCTAGCAATTATTATTTTAACTGGAGTGTAAAACTAGGCATCTCCAAAATTTGGATCTATTGATTACAGTAGTGAAAAAGAAAAGGGATAGACAGCTCTTGAAGAAATATTCATCTGTAAATATGATAAAAATATGTGACGTGTGAACAAAATAATGTTTACAGTACAGAAGGCCTAAATAATGTAATCCTACCCATGTTTCACATTTAGAATTGGATGCATAGGAAGCATTAAATATAGAAATTATTTTTTATATATACTAGGAATGTCTTTATCCTACACTAAATCTAGAAGCACTATGAGGGTTCTTTTCTACAGCCAGGAAAGCACTGTGGACAATATAATTCAAGATTTTCCTTATCATTTAATCTGTGGGGTTTTTGACATTTTTTAGGTAAGTATCCAAATGTTTCCCAATGGATATATAAATATTTTTTTCACTTTTAATGGTGGAAGATTGGAACACTTAATAGAAAAAAAATCAATGTAAATGTAAAAAGTTGTATTTAGGGAAATGTTATTATGTTATATACCAGTTTCCTTTTTTTGTGAGCACTTCATTTAACAAAATGTACACATTTGATGTAAATGGTCACGTGATCATCCCAAAACAAAGGAGACATCCTATTCTTCCATCCATTTTGTGTTCTAATGAAAACTTTCTTATTAAATATTGTGTTCTGCATGTCAAGTGGTGGCTATACCAAGAGATTTGCACTGAAACAAAATCTTGACAAGAAATCTTGTGGAACAAAGAATTTGGGGAACTCTGTATGAACATTTTGCTTGTTTCCTTATCCATCAAGGGCTGAAAAAAATCTTCCCAGGTTAGCAAACATTGTTATGTATTGTTTTTGTAACTCTATGTTTTCTTTTACTTTTTTTTAGCTTGGGTCCATTTATGCATATGAAGCCTGTTTTTCTGATGTATATGGTAATGTTCTTTTATTCCATGGGAAATTGGCTAAATGTCTTGAGAAGCCTGGGATGGTTTCCAATATTTGATATAATTAGGAGTATCTCAAGTTATGGTGGTTTTTCGCATCAGTGAAAAACAGGAAAAATATTTGCTTTTACTGCTTATTTAATAATCAACTCTGCTAAATTGTGGTGGGTTTTTCAAAATTATTTTCCCTTTCATTTTTTTTATTGTGCACTGCTCTGTTTTGCCATATTTTTCTCTGTTGCACAAGGACGGTGAAGAATTTCCTGAAGGAGACTGCCACAAACTAGCTTGAAAAGGTCTTTCATAAAACTAATTTAGTCTTCTGTCTGATTTCATGGGATCTGGATCAGTCCTGGAGAAACTGGCCATCTACTTGAAGGAAGTGGTTACTTCCACGGCACAACTGATGCTCTGTTTGCTTTGCTGATTCACAGAAGGTGCAAGCTAATCAGAACAAGTGATTCATGAGGTACAGCTGAGCAAAGATATAACCTTCTGTGAGAATCTTAATTGCCATTTTGTAGCTTTTGCTCTTGCGTTTTAAACCTACAGAAGAAATTGATATCTCCCTGCAAATTTGCAGAATTCTGGGGGACACCAGGTAGAATAACTGTAAAGTTTTTGTGCTCAGCTTCTTCATGGTTCTCCAATCAGGCCAAAGCTAAATTTTACCATCCTTCCTTGACAAGTGAGAATGCAGAGAGACAGTCATTGCTGGTTTTGTATGACGTATGACCTCTAACTCCTCAATCTAACAATTACTTATGGTAGGAGATCAGGAACCAGAAAGCTTCCTGCCTTCACTGAAGCCAACTTTAGACAGAGACATTTACTGACAGGTTCCAAAAATACATATACCACATGTGCATTGACTCTGTATTCCACCTTCCAGGATTATTTACAGAGGCATAAAGGCTGTGAAGGATTTTTCCAGACCTTGCCAAAGACCACACCACATCTAGTCTTGATCCTGGGAGTTCTGAATGTGTCTGCAGACTGAGGGAACCCTCCTGGCTACTCATTTTGCTATGCAGAGCAGCTTTGGAAGCAAGACTGTGTAGGTCCATGGAAGATAGTTTAGCTAAATCCCCTTTTCCACACAGAGCAGTCAATTGCACAGTCCTTGACTCACTCATTCAGGGACTCGTCCCACACAGCCCTCACATCTTTTATGGGGAGAGCACTGGAGAGATGTTCTGATGACAAAAGTAACATCTAAACATGACTCTAGGATGGGGCTTTTTCTTGTCTGGTTAATCAGATGCTGCTGCTCTAACTAAGAGCATGAAGGAGCAAATTTCATCTATGTCCAGGCTAGCACATAGTGGGTAACTACCTGTTTGGATTGTCAGTGGTTAATGTATTGTGCCCTGTGTGGATGCCTGTGGTGAGTACTGCAGAGGTCCGTCCTGTTTAATGTCTTTGTCAATGACTTGGCAGAGGTGGTAGAATGCATTCTAGTTGAGTTTGCAGGTGACACAAATTTGGGGGAAACATTTCATAAGCTCAAGGGTAGGGCTGTCTTCTTGGTTGGAAAAAATGTGCCAATAGAAGCCTCATAAAATTGAACAAGGACAAATGCCAAGTACACATCTGGATCCTGTGTTCAGTTTTTGTCTCCCCCAAATATGAAAGAGAAGGCTTAGTGGAGAACCCCAAGCATCATGGGGCTGGAGTGCTTTCCCCACATGGAGAGCTGATCCTATTCAGACTGGCGAAGGCTTGCTTTTGGGAACATTTAGCAGTTCCCCAATACCTACAAGGAGTCATTAAGGAGATGGCACCATGCTTCTCAAAGTGGTGCAAGGCAGAAGGACAGCAGTGGGCATAAGTTGAAACAAAAGAAGAGAAACTTTTTTCCTGAGATTACAGCCAGGGAGTGGAGACATTCCTCTGATAGACTGAATGGTGACCATTCCTGGAAGACCCAGCTGTTCAAAGTCCTTAGCAATCTGGTCTGATCTCATAGTTGATTGTGTTTGGGGCAGGATTTTAAACTACCTGGCATCCCAGTGTCCCTTCCAACCTGAATTTTCCTATCAGTGTTATGACCTTCTTTCAGCAGCTTCCATTTCTGGGCTGTTTTTAAACCAAGATTTTCTAGGCTGAAGCCTTTCCAGAATGTTTAGAAGGGAATCAGTATTGTTTCAGGTTGTTTCTCACTATCCATCTCTGTGAAGAAAAGTGTCTTCTGTTGCTGGATGCAGAAGAAAACGGGAAAGTAAAATCACCTGACTGTTAGGATATGCAACATAGATCCCTACATTTGGACTTCTTGTCTAGAGTCACACTGTAACTGATAGAAAGAAATGTCATTTTTGGAATGACATTAATTTCATCTGAAGTCAGATGTGTAAAATTTGTTGTCTGGATCATGCATAAGTATATTTTTCTCCACTGGCTATATTGGAAATTTAGGTGAATAACTGAGTTGTAGCTGCCTGTAATACAGTTGTCCACAGAGTTAAATGAGATCATTCCTGTCTGAAATGTCAGCAACTACCCACCACCCTTCCTATGTGCTCTGTGCACTGAGAGCTGCATGACAGATGTAGACCAGCTACCTCCTGAGATCCTTTCTCTTTGCAGGTGGGTGCATGTGAAGCCCTTTGAGAATAATTCAAGGGTAGCATGAATCTGGGGGCAAAAATGGCTTTCTGCATTGTACAGAAACCACAAAGGATTGACAGAGCTTCAGAAAAAATTTAATCTTGATGACAAAAATGACGATTCTTTCATGCCTGTCTTCATGATGTGAATCTGGTAGAAATAGTCTAGCATTTCCCCTGTTTTATATTCAGTAGATGACAGCACAAATACTAGGAAATTGGCATTGCAATTATGTACCTTAATCCTACCAGTTGAATGATAATCCCAAATTACTCCTTCTGCTTGCAGAAGGATAAGGAGCTCATAGCTGATCTACCTCACAGTTCAATGTATTTGGTTTGTGTGCGGTTCCTCTGAGTGCTTTCGGTATATGAAAGAATTGTATGTCAGGGGGCCTGACCACGGCTGCAAAATTTCAGGAGGGGGAGAGGAAGACAGTTTTAAGACTGAGGCCTGAATGAGCTTCTCTATCTCTTATACACAGATACACACACAAGGCTGCGAGATACCTGGGTCATGGGAAATTAAATATGCTATCTCTGTCTGACCGTTCTGGTGATTAACGTGCAGAGACCTCTCACATCTCAAAGCACCAGCACATTAATCTGATCAATTTAGGCAAGTGATGTCAGTTGTATAGAGTCATATTTTATAGAAGTCTCAACTTTGCAATGTTAGGACTATGTGAATTTACTGCCTAAGTACAGCAATAGTTTAGAACAAAATTCATTTTGACTTTGCTAAAAACCATACGAGTTCCATTTCTGATTAGAAGCTTTTCATAACTAGATTCAACCCTGTAAGTCAGAGAAAAAAAATTAATACTTTTGGTCATGTTCCCATTCAGTCAGTGGTAAAAACACAATTTTGTTCTTTATGTTCCTTTCAGCAAGTAATNTGTTCCTTTCAGCAAGTAATATATGCCTCATGAATTTACTTTTTATTACTTGATAATATTTTTCTGTCATTTCCTCCCCTCTCCCTGCTGTGTGGTTTTCTGTGAATGGTTTGTGGCAGCCACAGCATTTGAAATCAGACTCATCCTGGCCAAAGATACGTAGGGGTTTTCCTCTTCCTAATTGAATGAACATGTGACAATCAGTATGATGTGTACCTGAGAGAAGAAATTATTGAAGATGTCAGCAGGTAAGCAAGGAATATGGAACAGGTAGAGATTGAACAAATTTAGAGATTGATAATGAGGGTATGT
>WEIT01027141.1:240-15725 GCA_013389985.1 Dryoscopus gambensis
AACCCCAGACAAAACCCGGCTCCGCCATTGTTCTTCCTCTTTTTCCTCCTCCATCCCTGAGAATAAACGTAAGGAAACTGAGCCTCTGTGAATCTCTCGCCTGGTTTCTGAAACATCTCCCCTCTGCAGCCCCCCAAGACTGGGCTGGCCCGACGAGTTGGGGGCTCCCAGGGGGGAGAGAGTTTCAGCAGCCTGTTTTCCCAAACTTCCAGCAATATCTAAGACACATGCCAGTTCCTACTAGGATTCACTTGAAGACCACAAACTGCATTTTAAGGTATGATCCTGATCCTCTTTGTCATGAGTATGCCCATGACACCAAGCTGGATATTCTACTTTGTACTGGGCCCCAGTCTCCCAGTGGCACAGTTTTAGCTGCAAGGGAGGCAGGATAATCTATGCTGGGTTCCACTCTCCCTCTTCCAGTTCAATAGAGATGGGAGCCACCCTTTTTCCCCCAGGGAAGCCCCAGCATACCTGGAGCACGGTCTGTTCCATTGAAGTTTGGGATGGGATAGCACTTGCAATGGGGCACATGCTGGATGCTGCCTGCTGTAATTGCACTCAATCTCATCAAAGCAGCCAAACCCTCATCCGTGTGACCCAGCCTGGAGAATTGCACAGGGTGGGCAGGGCAGTGTGCAGGGCAGTGCTCCGCCACAGCAGCCACTGAGGGCACAATCTCTGCTCCTGGGCACCCACCTGCAGCACACAGATGCTGCTGAAGCTCTCAGAGCTGCATCATTGCACAGGGCACTACAGAGAGAAATGCAGTGAGACGTCAGATGTTGAAAGCCAGCCCCTGTCTGAGGACCAAGGCCAGGGAGAGGTACCACGCTGATGGGCAGCGTGCAGAGGCCAGGTGTCACCACAGACACGTGTCCCAAGGCATGCACTGTACTGGGGCAAGGTGATGCTGTGGAAGGAAGGGGGAGGACAAAATCTGTGCCACCTGCTGCTCAGCAGATCTGCCATGTGCCATTTTCTAACCAGTTTTGCTATCTGCCTCTCTCTTGATAACTCACCTCCCTGTCTGCCTTCTCTGTCAGAGATATTCAACTCCCTGGTGCAATTAACTTGCTGGTCTCCATTTCACAGGCTTCAGATGCATTTAAGCCTTAGAGTAGTTGCCTTAATATCAGTGAAAACATTTCCAAAAGTGAGAACTATTCAGGAGAAGATGAGTTTACCTATAATTTGCAGCAATTTCTTGTGTTTCAACTCTGGACTGTGCAGCTTTTTGAGCCAAAAAGATTTAGATGCTTTATATGCAAGATTGTTGCATTCTCCTAAAGCAATGAATGATTCATTCCAGTCGTGACTGAAAAGCTTAGGACTTGCCTACAGTTGGAAATTTACCAAAATAGTTATTCTGGAAGAAGTCTTGGGGTAGTGGCTCTTCTTCTGGAATTAAAATGCCCACACAGTGTTTGGTAACACCGTTGTCATTTTGGAAGAGCTGTTCTGCTACATTTGCAAGTGTTGACCCTGGTGTCAGAGGCTGCCAAGCAGGTTATCCTCGCTGTGGGATTTAAGACGAGGAGGTAAGAAAGGGTTTGTTTTGGTGTCTGAGATCTTTTCTGTAAGTGTGTTTCTGAGAGATCCATAAAACTAAATGGGTGGGAACAACATAGCAGATTATTAGCACCAATGTTCTCCACCAAACTGGAGGCGTAGAAGTNAGGGAAGAGAAGGGAAGAGAAGGGAAGAGAAGGGAAAAGGGAAAAGAGAAAAGAGAAAAGAGAAAAGAGAAGAAAGGGGAGATGAAGGAAGAAAAAAGCAGGGGACGAGAAAGGAAGGGAGGCGAGGCGAGGTGAGGGGAGGCGAGGGGAGGTCCTGGTCGCCACTGTAAAAAATAGAAATAGACCAAGCGTCAGCACAGGACTTAGAAGAAGCAGCCTGTTACATTTCCCTGGGGTATGATCCTCCCAAGAGACCCCCACGAGCTGTAACTGTGTTAGCCTGATCCTTCCTTCCTTTCTGTATCCCATTGGCCCGGGGCCAAGAACCCACACCTACCGAACCCCAGACAAAACCCGGCTCCGCCATTGTTCTTCCTCTTTTTCCTCCTCCATCCCTGAGAATAAACGTAAGGAAACTGAGCCTCTGTGAATCTCTCGCCTGGTTTCTGAAACATCTCCCCTCTGCAGCCCCCCAAGACTGGGCTGGCCCGACGAGTTGGGGGCTCCCAGGGGGGAGAGAGTTTCAGCAGCCTGTTTTCCCAAACTTCCAGCAATATCTAAGACACATGCCAGTTCCTACTAGGATTCACTTGAAGACCACAAACTGCATTTTAAGGTATGATCCTGATCCTCTTTGTCATGAGTATGCCCATGACACCAAGCTGGATATTCTACTTTGTACTGGGCCCCAGTCTCCCAGTGGCACAGTTTTAGCTGCAAGGGAGGCAGGATAATCTATGCTGGGTTCCACTCTCCCTCTTCCAGTTCAATAGAGATGGGAGCCACCCTTTTTCCCCCAGGGAAGCCCCAGCATACCTGGAGCACGGTCTGTTCCATTGAAGTTTGGGATGGGATAGCACTTGCAATGGGGCACATGCTGGATGCTGCCTGCTGTAATTGCACTCAATCTCATCAAAGCAGCCAAACCCTCATCCGTGTGACCCAGCCTGGAGAATTGCACAGGGTGGGCAGGGCAGTGTGCAGGGCAGTGCTCCGCCACAGCAGCCACTGAGGGCACAATCTCTGCTCCTGGGCACCCACCTGCAGCACACAGATGCTGCTGAAGCTCTCAGAGCTGCATCATTGCACAGGGCACTACAGAGAGAAATGCAGTGAGACGTCAGATGTTGAAAGCCAGCCCCTGTCTGAGGACCAAGGCCAGGGAGAGGTACCACGCTGATGGGCAGCGTGCAGAGGCCAGGTGTCACCACAGACACGTGTCCCAAGGCATGCACTGTACTGGGGCAAGGTGATGCTGTGGAAGGAAGGGGGAGGACAAAATCTGTGCCACCTGCTGCTCAGCAGATCTGCCATGTGCCATTTTCTAACCAGTTTTGCTATCTGCCTCTCTCTTGATAACTCACCTCCCTGTCTGCCTTCTCTGTCAGAGATATTCAACTCCCTGGTGCAATTAACTTGCTGGTCTCCATTTCACAGGCTTCAGATGCATTTAAGCCTTAGAGTAGTTGCCTTAATATCAGTGAAAACATTTCCAAAAGTGAGAACTATTCAGGAGAAGATGAGTTTACCTATAATTTGCAGCAATTTCTTGTGTTTCAACTCTGGACTGTGCAGCTTTTTGAGCCAAAAAGATTTAGATGCTTTATATGCAAGATTGTTGCATTCTCCTAAAGCAATGAATGATTCATTCCAGTCGTGACTGAAAAGCTTAGGACTTGCCTACAGTTGGAAATTTACCAAAATAGTTATTCTGGAAGAAGTCTTGGGGTAGTGGCTCTTCTTCTGGAATTAAAATGCCCACACAGTGTTTGGTAACACCGTTGTCATTTTGGAAGAGCTGTTCTGCTACATTTGCAAGTGTTGACCCTGGTGTCAGAGGCTGCCAAGCAGGTTATCCTCGCTGTGGGATTTAAGACGAGGAGGTAAGAAAGGGTTTGTTTTGGTGTCTGAGATCTTTTCTGTAAGTGTGTTTCTGAGAGATCCATAAAACTAAATGGGTGGGAACAACATAGCAGATTATTAGCACCAATGTTCTCCACCAAACTGGAGGCGTAGAAGTGCAGTAGAACTTATTTTATGACCTAATTTCTAGTTTAAGTTTTTCATCAGAGATTGCCTGGGACATAAGGACACATTGCTATATTTTAGTAATATTTCTTCTTAGTTTCATGTTACAGTTGCTAGCAGAAAAAAAGTTTTGGTTTGGCCCTTGCTACTTCTTAGTACACTCATTTCACCACATTCCCAGCCAAACTGATGCAGTGCAGGGTCAGAGTACCAAAAGGCCAGTGTGCTGCTTCCCTGGGAATGTGAAATCTGACGGATTTCAGATGCTTTATTTTTCCATAGTGCTACTGATGGACAGAGTCCAAACCTAGCCAGGCTTGTGTTCCCACCAGGTGTAAGGTCCGCTTGTGCTGATGTGAATCTTGAGGTCTGCTGCCCAGCTGCACCCTGTGCTACCTGATACTGATCTTCAGGAGCACCAGATTGCTCATGCTGGGACTTCCATTGGGCTAGATGAGGGCCACACACATAAAATGTTGCTCCAGGAAAAAATTAGTGCAGCAACCCCGTACATGAGGGTACTGCCTCCAGTGCCCTGCCTCCCAGCCATGTGCAAGGCTCCTGGTGTAACACATGTCAAAACAGGAAGGAAGTAGTTTTGACCAATTTTTTGTGTTTGAGGCCTGTGTGCATGTAACAGTAATTTGTGGTTTTGTTAACGCCTGAAGATGCAGCTGCCAGGCACCTTCTGCTGTTAAAAGACATCTTACCTGTGGTATGGATCTTGCCCTGTAGAAGAAAAGCCTCCAGCACAACAAAGAAAGGGAGGCTCAGCATTCCTGGCATTTCTATGTTAAAAATGAACAATAATTAATAAAACAAAATAAAGATTTTAAGTCCTCAAGACACATAAATAAAAGAATAAAAGCACCAGAAGGCACAATTCCTGCCTTTTGCAGCCCCTCACATTGACTTCTAAAAACCAACTGCCAGCAGTGCGATGGCCGAACCAAGTCTCTAAGTGACCTCCCTTTCCATTTGGTGGACACACCAGAGCTGACACTGACTGGAGAAGGAATGAGAAAGAAATAAACCACTTTACTACCTGTGCCATAGCCTTTACTGTCTGTTCTTAAAAATATCCCCGTGGCCTAATATATGCCATAAAACATAACATAAACAAATATAAACAGCAATGCACAGGCAGGATTTAAGACCACCCACAAACAGTTCATTTTCAGGCGCTGTAAACTGGCAAGAACACATTAAATCTATGCATATTGCTGGAGAAAGTATAATTGGGAAGGGTGCCTAGAACATGTCACATGTTTCTGCCCCAAGACAAATGTATTCTGGGCAAAGAGTACCAAAGTAATGACTAAGGATTACATCCATGCTTGTAAGAACTGTTATCTGTGCTCCAGGGTGGCACAGAGAAAGGAAATCTTTGTGGACAGAGAAGGGGGTGCTCTGACATTTTCTGCTCCAAAGGTATCACATGAAGAGCAGAAAAAGCCTCCAAGCATAGACTCAAAGGATCATAGAATATGCTGAGTCAGAGGGGACCCATCAGGATCATCAAGTCCAACTCCTGCCCTTGCACAGGATAGCCCAAGAATCGCACCAAGTTCCTGAGACCATTGTCCAAATGCTTCTTAAACTCTGTTAGGCTTGGTGCTGTGACCATTGTCCATCTCTCTGATTTCTCAAGGTCTCTCTGCAGGGCCTCTCTGCCCTCGAGGTGGTAGACTGCTCCTCCCAATTTAGTGTTGATGGCAAACTTACTTGGTATTTCTTCAAGTCTTGTATCCAAGTTGTTAATGACGATGTTGAAGAGACCTGGGCCAAGGATGGAGCCCTGCAGAACCCCACTAGTGACTGGTTGCCAGTCTGATGTCACCCCATTCACCATAACCCTCCATGCCTTACCTGTGAGCCACTTGCTCACCCTCATGTAAAGCTGTTATCCAGCTGTGTGCTGAACATTTTGTCCAGAAGGATGCTGTGAGAGACAGTACGGTATCAAGAGCTTTGCTGAAATCCAAAAAGATTATATCAACTGGCTTTCCTAGATCAGCTAGGTGGGCTTCCTGTCATAGAAGGGAATGAGGTTTTACAAGCAGGACTTTCCCATCACGAAGTTGTGCTGGCTGTGGCTAATGACTGCATTGTCCTTCAGGTGTTCTTCTATACGTCCCAGAAAAGTTTTTTCTATGATTTTACCAGGTACTGAAGTGAGACTGACAGGCCTGTAGTTTCCAGGGTCCTCCTTCTTGCCCTTCTTGAAAACTGGGATAATATTTGTTAGCTTTCAGTCAGCTGGGACCTCTCCAGAGTCCCAAGACTGCTCAAAAATCATCAAGAGAGGCTTTGCGACGGCATCAGCTAGTTCTTCGAGGATTCTTGGATGAATCCCATCAGGCCCCATAGACTTGAAGCCATCCAGCTGGAGCAGCAGATCCTTCACATTTTCAGGGTCAGCTGGGAGTTGATCATTCTCGCAGTCATGGTCCTCCATCTTGGGGACCTGAGACCCCTTGGCCTGTCATCAGTGTTGAGGACAGAGGCAAAGAATGCGTTAAACGCCTCTGCCTTGTTCCTGTCCCTGTCAAACTTGTGAGGTGACCATCCTCATCTTGTAATGGGCTGATGTTATTTTTACACTGTCTATTGCCATTAATATATTTGAAAAAACTCTTTTTATTGTCCCCCACAGTTCTGGCCATCTTCAACTCCAGTGGAGCTCTGGCCACATGAATTTTCTCTCTGCAGTGGCAAGCAGCATCTCTTCATTCTTCCCATGTCACCTGACCTTGCTTCCACCAGGCATACACCTTTCTTTTTTGCCTTATTTCCAAAAGAAGATTCCTGTTCAGCCAAGCCGGCCTTCTGCCTTTCCTGCTTGATTTCTGACATTTAGGAGTTGCTGCTCCTGTGCCCGTAGGAGGTGATGTTTAAAAAGGGACCAGAACTGATGGACCCCAGCATCACCAAAAACATTTTCCTAGGACTCTTTGCTCACTAGTTCCCTGAGTAGCCTGAAGTCTGCTCTCCTCATGTCCAGAGTTAGGTTTTGCTGACACTTTTCCTCCTGCTGACAGAGATTTTAAACTTGATCTCTTCGTGGTCACTGTGGCCAACATGGCCACCAACCTCCACTTTGCTTACAATATCCATTCTGTTCCTAAGTAGTAAATCAAGGAGGGCATCTTTTCAAGTCAGCTCCCTTAGGACCTGTTCCATAAAGTTGTCATCCAGGTTTTTTAGGAATCTTCTGGCTTGGGTGGCAGCAGCTGTGTGATGCTCCCAGCTGCAAGTTGAAATCTTTTATAAGGACAAGGGCAGTTGGCTTGGAAGTGTCCCTTAGTTCCTCAAAGAATAATTAATTAGTGTCACCATTCTATCTAGGAGGTCTATCGTCAGTTCCCATGATGACATCCACATTACTTGATTCTCACCCAGAGGTTCTCAGCTGTGCCATTGTCAGCTGTGAGCTCCATATCCCTTCTATTACACACAATGCCACCACTCTGTCTCTCCTGCCCTGCCCATCCTCCTGAAGAGCCTGTAACTGTCCAAGAGGGCATTCCAGACACAGGACTCATCCCACCAGGCTTCATTTATACCAGTGATGTCAGATCTCAGGGACTGGGCCAAAGCCTCAAGCTCTTCCTGTTTGCTCCTCATGCTGGGTGCATTAGCAGAAAAACACTTCAGGTGTGGTACATTGTAGTCAACAGCTGGTGAAGCAAATTGAGGCATCCTCGTAGCGCTCCTTTCTTTTAGTTTTGTGGGTGGTACACCATCCCACTGCTCATCACTGACAAGCCTGGTTTGGTCCCTTTCCCCATTCCGAGCTAGTTTAAAGCTCCATCAATGAGCCCTGTTAGCTCCTGTGCTAGAACTGTTTTTGCACTCTGAGAGAGGTGTAAGCTTGTGTCTCCAGACGTCATGGGGGGAATTCTCTGAGGCAGAGAATGGGGATGGGGGTCAAATCAGCTCCATCTTCCTCTGGGCACCCACAGCAGCAGCAGCAACAGCAGTACTACTGCAGTACATGCAAGGTTTGCACAAAGCATGCCATGATATTCAATGCAATGGCAGCAGGAGGATTCTGTACCTGCAACCCAGAAGCTCAAGTGAAACCAAAATTTTGCCTTTCCCAGAGCCTTCTGGCAATGCTGCATACCTAGGTGCTGAGCATGGTCTGTTGCTTCCTAGTAGCTCAAAGTAGCCCTGATGTTCAACAGCGTTTTCTGCAAAGTGTAATTACTTTCCGTCCCCTCTGTCCCATGAGGGCTGGCAGCACAGATGTAGCATTTAAAATACAGAGCTGAGCCTGGCCTGCAAACAGAGGGCCTAATGCAGTTCTGGAGCACTCAGGGAAAACTGTGTCCATTTTAATGAGACACCACAGTTAGATTTGTTTGTGGGATTCTTTAACAGCCAGACTGCAGAGACCACTTTTAGTCCTGCTCTGTTAGAGAGTCCCAGGAGTTTCTGCTGCATATCATGAAGAAAACATGCCTTTCCCGTAGATGAAGGCTGGAAGGGTCTTATTTTCAAGATATATTTCAGCTGATTGGACTTGTCTATAAGTCAGATATAAGCATGATGAGAGAGAATTCATGAGAGAAAATGAGATGCAATTCACCTGTAGATTGTAAAAATGGAGATTTAACTATTATGCAAGTGTTCATTCCAGGAGCTGAGTATTGGAGCTAGTATTTTCTTAATCACCACTATTCTCCATGTACTCTCCTTCAGAGCATTGCATTGCCTGGAAAACTGATGCTGGCTCATGAATAGGCAATTACTTGTTACCTCCGTGTCCTCCTGCCTGGAGGAAGGAAAGGAGGAAGGTGCCCCAAGGATGCCTTTTCACTTCTGGAAAACCGTAGCTTGCAAATGCAAATGATGATTTTTTTGTTTTATCTTTCAGGAGACTCCAGGTAGAAAATACTTTCAAAAGCAACCCAGTACAAGCTTGCCTGCAGAGGTTAGGGGTGAGACATACACAGGCTGAGGCAAGGGTTTTTAGTAACAGTCAGGGATTCATCAGGTCTCTGGAGAAGATCGTGTGATCTGAAGGACATCCCTGGCAGTACGTTGAGAGAGACCAACCACGGCTTACCAGAAGAATGGGATGGAGAATTAAAAGGTGATGAAGATGCTCTGAATGGTAGCCCATGACATCAGCATCAGAAGACTGGTCAGCCAACACAGTCAGAGGGCATAGGGCAAGCATTAATGGAGGGGAATGGCCAGATCCTGGGGACTGCATAGGGGCCCTATGTCGTGCTTTCTGGCCCACAGAGGTACAGCACTGGGGGCTTACTCCACTTTCAAGGGGCAGGTTGGGAGAGAGGAGCATCGCTGCTCCTTGCCAGGAGCAAGGCTAAATGGACACTGACTGTTTTCAACCTGTTGCAAAGTACTCTGCCCTGGGAGTTATTATTTACCTCCACTGCATGCTTTTATTTGCATTTTCTGCAGAGCTAGCTAGTCAATATGTGGGAAGAATATTTTCTTTTGGTTTGCAGCTGATATACCTGGAGGTTTGACTCCAACTTGCTTTGGCAATCCAATAACAAAATATTAAAGCTTTTATGTTTGTTATGTTAACAAGCTGTGGTGTTTGTTTTAGTTTAAGGCTTACATTTTCTATAGTTCAGCATGAAGCTCGCTGCACTTGATGAAAAATTTAAAAAAAGCCAACGGCTCTCAGTGCTCTGTTTATATATTTCTCTTTCAATCCTTTATTAAAGTGCTATTAGAAAATAGGAAGTTGCATAAACCAACTTGGATCTCCTTATTGTAAATGTGCTGAATCGGATTGCCAACTCAATGAACATTTAAAATGCATTTATTAGCCTGTTTACCTTTCTGAAATGTATGTGTGCTTTATATGCAAGCTTAATTTAATTTCCATATTAAAACTGTTATCTGTAAATACAAAGGGCATAAAGTCTCCCTTTAAGAGGGAGAGAACAGATCAAATTGTATGAAATGGTAGCAGAAGTTATTTTTCTCAAATAAATTAATTTAAATAAATTGCAGAGAAACCTGCAGAACAAATTGGGGAACTGAACCTATGCTTCTTCTAGAAAAATATTTGTGGCACTTGTGTTCTGGAAACATGGTCTATTATAAAATAATTGAAAACTCCAGTTTCTGTAGTAAGGGGCCCATTTTTAAATACAATAGATTTACTGCTGATGTACCCAACAGAAAGTTGAAAGCAAAGTCTTTTTCCCAACCTGCAGAGAGTCTTGACTGAATCTCAGAGGCCATTTGCTGTCAGATGACTTTCAAGGATTTTTAAATCTATCTTTGACACTGCAAGGGAAAAATATGACTGCCCCAAGCACTCAGCCATAGTTTTATCAGCAGGTTGAAGACTGCAATTCCATAGCAGAACTTTTCTCCCGGAACAACTAATATATCTTCCAATGGCATCCTCACAGATATATCCTGTGGTGGTTTTGCCGAGATCTCACCTCTGCTCAGGTGAATATTCATCAGGCTTCAATTTTTCTATGCTTGTCTGGTCTCAAACTGCAATAATTGCTTTTTTTTAATGTCTCAAATGTCACAATGTTGTGTGCAGCCTGAAAGAGTGGCTGCTCTTTGTACAGTCACCTCTTCCCTCTCCCATCCCATGGCTGCCAAGAATCTCAAATACAACTGCACCTCTAGTGCAACAAGAAATAAAGAAAAGAACAACATGGTCTGCAGGTCATATAAGAGAAAGGGCAGCAAGTCAAAACAATGAAGGTATATGTTGATTTTTTTTTCTTTTCCACCATTGCTCCTATAATTGAACCTGACATCCAACCTGACAAGAAGGAAAAAGCTGAAGAGTTGTGTGGTTGAGAAGATGCAGATGGAGGAGTTCTCTCCATTCACAAGAGATCTAATAGCCCACCTATACAGCAAAAAGGAAAAAGATCCCATCATTCTGGTCCCTGCTAGTGGGCTGCTTCTGGTCTGTGCCCTGGCCCTGGCTGCCTGGCCCATCTCTGTTTATGCACTTTAAAAGTCTCATCACCCTAAGCAGAAGCAGAGTGCACTCCAGGAATATCCTCTCTGTTACTGCTAAACCAGACTGATGAGAAATTCAGCCCTTCTCACCTAAGATCTCTATCCTCTTATCATTACAGGCAGATCCAGTCCATAAGCTCAGCTGTCTCAGCTTAGCAGTTCCTTCTTAACATCAGCACTTTTCATGGAAATAGAAACTGCAGATTTCCTGGTGCTTAGCACAGAAGAGAATACTCTAGTCTCTCGCTGAGGTCCCTCAGAGGAGTCTCAAGCTAACCTCCATGGTCACCGGCAATGGACTTTCCTGTAGGGACTGAGGGAGGATTTTTCATTCCTACCTCTGAGATTTGTAAATCATCGAGAGCTCACTATAGGGGCAAAGCTGCCAAAATCAAACATCCAGTAAATTCAGCTCCCAGTCTTCTTGTCTCAGCTGCTCAGGAATAGAGGACTACAAGCAGCATCACTTAGGTCCCATTAAGGGCACAGCTGGCAGGAAATATCTTATCTACTCTAATAGTCTGAAAGTGCAATGGATCAGCTCAGGACACTTCAGGCCTCTGGACCATGCAAAGCCCTGGATGACTCTGTTTATTGTATAGTAGCAGCGGTTCCATACAAGGGGGCAAGAAGTTAGGGATGCAGTTTCTTTTTCAGAAAGGTGATTTACTTAACAACTCTGTCCAGAAATATGTGGGGTAGCATGAAATTGTGAATTGCCATTTATTTTTCCATTTTGAACACAGAGCAGCAGAACAGCTTTGCAGTTAGGCAGAAGTTTAAAAGCATTCTATTATATGTGATAATAAAGATACACCTTTAGCATCTTGTCATGTATTCAGAGGAGATAGCCTCAACCTTGACTTTCCTTCCAGCAGCACCTCCTTTCCTGATGGCATATTCTCTTTGTTCACATTTTAAAACTGAAGTGCTTAGCCACAGAGGCCAGTAGAAGCAGCCTCAATCATAAGGAGAAAGCAGTAAATAGGCTCAAGGATTTGGATAGAGAGAAAGAGGCCAAAAGGAAAAAAAAATCTTTTAGTATAGTAGAAAATAGGTTTACTGCTTTTTTCTCCTTGAAACTGAATTATCACATTTCAGATGCAACATTTTCAGACCCATTTCTCATGGTGTTTTTCAGTCTCCTGGCCAGGAAATATGCCTCAACTTCAAGGTAAAGTCTTGGAGGCAATATGTATCTCATACAATACAAGTTAATTTATCTTGTTCTCTGATTCCTGAAGCTCAGGTTTGTTAAAGGGAAGGAAAAACAGTATCCCCAACTAAATCTAGAAGCCCAGTATCTGATTTTCATAAGCTTGTCTGTCCCTCAAAAGACCTCCTCCAGTAAAGTCTAGCTTTAAAAATGTGAGTGATCCCAATGAGTTCAGCAGAAGTCCCACAAGTTTCAGCAGCAGCTTCTGTGAGTTCTAGGATTAAGGCCTTCAAGTGCTTACTGTGTTACAGACTTCAGTGCCACGACATGCTCCTGAAAGTTATGAATTGCACTGTTTTCAAGCAGAGACATGAGGAATAAGTAACTGGCCAGACCTGTCATGGAGGAACACAATGGTCTCAAAGTCAGTGGTGCTGCACAGACCCATCAGACTTTCCCAGGTGCGGGTTGTTCTGCACATGCACAAAAATGGATTAACTCTTAGCTCTAAAAAATGCAGTGTTCTTTAAAAAAAAAAGAAAGAAAGAAAAAAAAAGAATAAAAGAAAATCAGAAAATCTCAGGATTTCTGGAAGTTTATCAAAGCCTGCAGAGCTGTTGGGGTGCAAGACTGTGGTGGTCACACTGTGTGGCTTTGCTGATGTTCCATGGGTGCTGTGATGAGAGCTGGTTTGGTGCTAGAGGGAGAGCACAGCATGGAAATTATGGCAATCTAGTCTGTATCTGCCTGGAAATACATGAAGGGGTTGCCCTGAGCTGAGTGCCTGCCTTGCTGCCTGCCCCACAGGCTGCTCCTACTACAGGCAGAGCCGGGCAGGCTGAGCAGAGGAGGCAGCAACCCCTGCAACAGTACCCACTGCCAGCCCATGTCTCTTGGAGCAGGAGCAGGGGGCCCTGCTATACTGGCTTCCCTGCAGGCCCTGTCCCAGCCTCTTCTTCCTCTCCTAAGAGGTTCAGCCCACTAGTCCCCAGGAAGAGATGGTGCCGATCAAAAGTGTGGGAGATGGGAAAAGCAGTGCCTTTTTGCATATTCAGCTCTCTGAGCACCCCAAATTCCTTTCAGCACCTCTTCACTACAACGGTCCCCCTGAAACACCTCGCACACATGTGCTCTGACCCCCTTTTGCCCCAGGCATCACCACCACACAGAGTTCACTGACTCTCCTCCAGGTCTTCTACTACCCTTCCCATTATTCCTAGTCTTCCCTGTTTCATTTTAGCACTGGCAGCACACTGCATTTTATTACTCTGTGAAGAGCTGTGTCTGGTTGGGTAAAATCAGTTATTTGCACTGCCTGAGAAGAAATACTTTGCAAATAATTAATTCTTCACAATTTTCAACCCAGATAATTCTGCACTGAGTTTAGGGCTCAGTGCTCAGTGCTCAGTGTGGTCCTCAGTCAAAAGCAATTTCTGCTCCTGACTGGAAAGTGAAAATTCAGTACAGCCTCCATGTGAACCTATAAATCAGCCCAGGTTTAGAGAGGAGCCTTATGGACCATTAAATCCACCAAGATGCTGATCTAGATAAATGTATAATTTTATAGCACTTTCAAACAAGATGAGGTTCGTCTGTTTTGCCTATGATCCTCTTATACAGCTTCAGCAGTAACATAAAGTCCCAAACTCGTGAAAGCTGTCGCTGAAGAAATGGCCTTATGCCAGCTTATACCATCTGAGCTGAGCTCTGTCCAGTATATATAATAGCAATTAGAGTGCGGGGTGTGCTGTACATCTGACAAACTGAGCCATGGCATAATCAATAAACTTAATTACCTATCACAGCCTGCCCACAGAGTATACCATTTTAATTCAATTATAACTCCCAAAAAATGATACATAGCAGAGCAGATATATTTATCACTGAGGTCTAAATCAGCTGTGCATGCCAAGGCTGACACTTAAAAATGAAGACGTTTATAGTTTCTGGAGCCCAAAGAAACCCACATAAAAAAGCACATTCTTTTCTTCTCAAAATAACTAAAAATGATGTGTCACTGATGGAGGATTCTTTGGCCAGAAAACGAGTCCAGAACCACACTAAGCAGCACATTGCCTCCCCAGAGCCCTGAGAATAAAAATTCGAGAGGAGAGGAAACATAGGATCATCTCCAATGAAGCAGCCAACAGACCCCTCTCTTCCTCCACTGCCCTGGCATCCAAGATGCAGCAAGTCAGGAAGATGCCTCCTAATCCAGTGGGGCCAGAAACAGTCCATAGCCTGCCTAGCACAACATTAAAACCAAGAAGCCTTGGTGACAGATATACCAAGTGCAAAAACTGTCCACATGTGTTCTCATACGAGAGTTTCTGAGTTTCATCTTTAGGGACCTCATTCATCTGTAATTCTTCCCCTGCAGATAAGAAATTTTCAACATCTGTCCCAGTTTTTAATGTTTGTGTAGCATTTTCTTGAGGTTTGATTTAGGCAGTCCCTTCTCTTTTCTTTCCCTTTCTCCCACCAACATCAGGAAGAGATTTTGCTGCCTTCCACATGACTCAGGATGTGAGCAGGGAGGTTGGGGTAGGTACTCTTGCTCCAAATATGTCTTTCCTATGACAAATACACCATGTTACACCCTGAGGAGTTAAAAATGACTGGGTGGCAAGAAGCATCAAGTTAATATCAGAAAAATTAATCAGGACCAACAGCCAGGGGATTTGCTGCACAACTTAAAACCAGTGGGGTGTCCTGGTCACCAAAGCAAATCCTTTGGTATTGTAGGCACCATGTCCCATGATGATAATCACAAATGTATTCATGACCTGTTCATACCCTTTTGTTCTTGTGCAAGTGCTGTCCTTCAGCTTAACAGCTGTTTTCCTTCCCTGGTGTCTATGCCCAATATGTTTATAGGCAGCAATCAGATCCTTTGTTTTGTCAGATTTAACACGGCAAGATCCTCCTTCTTCTAAGCGAGGCTGTCTGTTTCCTATATCATGTTCCTGGGTCTGTTTCAGTTGATTTTGTCTTTTGTGGATGTGGAATACTAGGTTGGCATGGATGGATTGAGGTCTGCCTTCTACACCAGCGTGGATCTTTCCTTTCTCTTGTGTGAATTATGTGGTGTCTGAATTACTTTGACTGGGTTTTTGCCACAAGAATTAGGTGGTTACAGTCACCATTAAGTCCAGCTTGACAGAAATCAGTCCATGCCATGTCCTAGGCACTTTCCATCCCAGTCCCTGCTTAGGTCCTTCCAGAAGCCGTGTCCAGGGTTACAGTGTATTCTATTACCATCTTCATGAGCTGTTGAAACCAGGTCAATGTTCCTTGCCTCCTCCCTCCAGACCATCTCCTGTTAATGGGCCCAACAATGCCTTGCCTCATGACCTGCCATGTTGCTGTGATCCCTGCCCATCTCTCTGCCGACTAGCAATGGCAGGAGTCCTGGGGCAACATTCCCTGTGGGTCCGTAGAAAGAAGGGGGCTGCAGCAGCTTACCGGGGCTTCTACAGTATCTCTGGGCTACACCTTCGCAGGCGGCAGCAAGCTGTAAGAGAAACACAGTATCGCTCTTGATGGTGAAGTCAGGAGGAGTTTATTTTCAGGCCTAGTGCCGGCAAAGGGGGGGAGGGGGGAAGGGAGAGGGAAGGGGAAAGGGGGAAGGGGAA
>WEIT01027142.1:715-14652 GCA_013389985.1 Dryoscopus gambensis
CGTAAGAAAAGAATGAATTTTTCGTATCTCCACACTTTACTCCCTGAAATTTAAAAACAAGAATGTGTTTTGTTAAATGTTCTGAAACACAGATTCTTTTAATCTATTTCTTTATGCTCTAAAAATCCTTTTAGAACACAAAATAAAAACTATCAGTTAGGTTTTAATTTTCTTTTAAAATGATAAACGTGTTGGTTCATTACTATTGAAATTGCTAGTGAGAATATAATGATATGGTAAATCAAAAGATATTCGGAAACAGCTGGAAAAAGACCCAATTATTCACATTTCTTTTGATATTTTCAAAATTGTCAGTCTTGTATTTGAAATATTTTTAAAGTGAAATAATTTTGAGCAACAGTTCCTTTAAAGTACTACATTTCAAAGATTCTTCTTTCTTTTAGAAATGTATTTTGTAGATTTTTATTTATTTTCCTTTTGTAATAACATATTTTTAATATAATAATGTATGACAACTTTGTCAGTCAAGAAAATAATTTAGAACCACTCCCTAGTTTATGGGTATAGTCTTCTTCATTCAGTTTTGCTACTGCACTTGCAGAAAAAAAGAGATTGTCCTCAGGGACAGATTTTACAGAAACTTTTGGGTTTATGTTTCATTTATTTTTTTTTCTCAATCGCCACACATAGATATTTTATTTTTCTGAATCTTGTGTCAGAGGCTAATATTACAATAAAAACCTTGCAAATTTCTTCCTGTATGATCCTTCCTTACCAATAATCTGTTTTTCCTATAATCATAATAGTCTCAAGAATTAGCACAGAGGGCTTCTGAGAATGTTTTTTTCCTGAACTTATAAAGAGAAAAGCATTTTTGCTAAGCAGACTGACAACTTCTCAAATAAATTATTCACAAGAGCAGTGACTTCAATCTCTTAAAATTCAATCTATTAAAATTCAACAAAAACATTTAGCATATTTTGATCACAAACAGTAGTGATGAGTGGGTCTTACCTTTGCTCAGTCTACCTCTTTTTCAAGATAGTCTCTTTTTGCTGCTGTTCTAGTTTTTAAATTTATGGTCTTGAGAACTCATGAATAAAGCAGTTGCAAGATTTTTCACCTATGGCAAGATAACTTTGTAAAACCTTCTGCCTTTGATATCCACTCTAATGCCTCCATCAATGCAACTTGAGAGCATCTGAAAGAAAAGGGAGCCCTTTTTTGGTCAGTAGCAAACCACAGTATTAGCCTGTGTTCTTGGAGAACTGGAAAGGAAGGAAGGAAGATATAAGATAAATCACTATGTTACCATATTCTCTGAAAGAGATATTGCTGTACCTTTTACATGGTTAAATAGAGACTCAGAAAAAGCATTGTACTGATATGTGGCCCAGAGCCAATATATCTAGTATTATTTTAATGGTCATTCAGTGTTTTGCTTCCTCTGTCTTTAAAAGGAGAATTTGTATCCTGAATAAGTATGCAATTAAAGCAAAAAAAAAAATCCAGAGATCAATATGGACAGCCTATGCTTAAACTGTGAAACTTTACTCTAGGAGAAAGATCTGTTTGAAAGTATGCAATTTGCCCACAGATTACATCCCGTCCTTTTCATTTGTATCTCCTTGTGAAGAGGATTTTGCCCTTACAGTAATATGTCTTCTAAGAAGGCATCAGTGGCTTGTTGGTATGACCCAAGATATATACAGAAGTACATCAGAACTATAGATTCCTAAAGGAGGAGTCATAGAATCAGAATAGTTTGGGTTGGAAAGGACCTTTAAAGGTCATCTAGTCCAAATACCCTGCTATGGACAGGGACATCTTCAACTTGATCAGGTTGTTCAGAGCCCTGTCCAACCCAACCGTGAGTGTTTACAGGGATGGGATATCTATTGCCTCCCTGGGAAACTGGTTCCAGAGTTTCAACACCCCATAATAAATTTTTTTCCGCTTGTATTTAGTTTTAATACACTTTCTTTTAATTTAAAACCTTTTGACTTTTGTCCTATCACAGTAGCCCATACTAAAAGGTCTGTGGACATTTCTCTTATAAGCCCCATGAAGTATTGAAAGACGACAAGGAGGTCTCCCTGAAGTCTTCTCTTCTCCAGACTGAACAACCAGGTCTCTCAACCTTTCCTCATATTCCACCCCTCTAATATTTTTTCGGCTCTCCTCTGGACCAGCTCCAACAGGCGTATGTCTTTCCTGTGCTGAGGACCCCAGACCAGGACAGAAAACTGCAGGTGGGGTCTCATGAGAGCAAGTGAAGGAGAATTACCTCCCTGGAGCTACTCTGTGACACTTCCATAGAAAATGTAAAAGCTGAGATATCTTTTATCAAATGATAAATAAAATAGTTGGGGGAAAAGAAACAGAGTGGTTCTTGAATTTTCTTATAGACAGAGAGTTTAGGGTTTTTCCCATGCTGGACAAAAGAACCTTATAAACATTGGTTCTCATTATAGCTTCAAACTGAACACTTACAACCATGGTAATGAAAGCATGCATGTTTACTTTTCTAAAGATGTTTTGTTGAAAATCAAGAGGTGTCTAAACAGTATGTTTTATTCTAATAGGTGGCTTTACCGATTCACCATTACTAGGAAAATGAAAATATGGGCTAGTGCATAGTCCCATGTAATCTGTTCAACAAAGCCAGTACTTTCACCTCTGACAGTAGAAATTAATTAAAATAACTCAAAGGAACAAAGCAAAGCAAAATAAAAATCCTTGATAATAATGTGTTTCACGAACAAAAATTAAACCCAGCATCCACAACAGAAAAACCCCCAAACCAACCAAATCAATCAACCAAAAAAAAAACCCACAAAACCCCCCTGAAAGATATTTCTTTAGAAATAAATAAATAAATAAATAAATAAATTACATTTTATGAGAGCTAAAGGATGTCTCAAGCATGTGCACAGGGCAGGAGAAGAAAACACCAGTAGAAGAAAACTGAGTCAGGATACTCTTGAGAAAACTCAAGCTGGTATGACCAGATGATACAAATCTGGAGGAGTGGGGTGCTGAGAGTGCTGACTGAAATAATTCTGAAAGTGGATAACATACCAACTCTGGGATGCCAATCAGAGAACAAGAGAATTCCCTAAGAGGACAGGTACCCCAGTTCTGTTTCCCTGACTGGCCCGTTGATTTCCCTGCCCCTTTTTCCCTTATATGTCAAGGTCCTGCCCTCCCCACCTTGTCCTCCCTCCCCTGCCCTGGTTCCTAGCCACTCCCTCGGGTTCTCCCCATTTGGTCTGTGCCCTAATCCCGCCCATGTACTGCCCCAGTGCCCTGGGACCATTGGCCCCTGTGTTCTCTCCACCCCCCTGATCCCCATGTAAAAGGTCTGGCTTCGTGTCCTGTGGCCTCTCTGCTTAGGGGAATCAGCCCGTGGGGTCCTGTTTGCCTTTGGGACCATGTGAATAAGGATCCTCTGAAGCCCCCATGCGGGGGGTCCTTCTCGCCTCCTTTATTGCCACCGTGTTGCGGAGCTGAGAGCTGGCCGGGGCCATGAGGGGCAGTCCAAAAGGGGCCACGGGAAGTGAAACAGCTTCCCTCCCCAAGGAAGCCCCCTGCAGTCCCAGGGAAGTTCTGAGGCTTGCCACACCATCGCAAGAAACTACAAACTGCAACAACCAACTACATATCCCCTTCTCCCTTTCATCATGGAAGGAGTCACAGCCTCCTCCTGTGAGGGCCTACACTATGCCAAGTATGCCAGTGTCCCTGTGGGAGCCATCTGGGATCCAGCCATGCTGGACTGACAGCTGACCAGAACCATGACAGCAGTTGGACTTGGATTTGCAACTGGTGCATTTGCAGGTCATTATGCTTTCTACCTTTGGAAAACATTGGAGCAGGTGATTACAGAGACGGTAAAGAGGATTTTGACCTCTGGTCTTCCATACTAGAGTTTAAAGTACTATAAAGGAAGATTTGAAGAGAAAAATGACTAGGTGAGAAGCTAGTCTTATTTTAAGTATAAGTCCAAGGACTGTCAAGGCCAAAATCAGAACAGGCCACAGAAAAATGATTTTGAATCATCCTTATAAAGGAAGATCACCTTACTTCACCACAAAAGTAAATGAAGCAAAAGACTTTTGGAATACAGTGACAAAAACTGAAATCCAAGGCTTTGGCTCATAGGAGATTCAGCAGATACATTATGCAGCATCTTGCACATTTTCTTCTGTACAGTTCTTAACAAAATACTATTATTCTTATGTATTTTAGCAATTAAAAATTTGAGAATATGTAAAATCAAAGTGAAACCTTTACAGTATAAAAGTTTGTGTAGCCATCCTTCTGCAAGGAGGAGAGAGTTGAAGTTGATGATCCTTATGGGGGCTTTCCAACTCGAGAAATTCTATGATTCTATGATATATGCAATAGTTAGCATACATGTACCAAGTGTAGAACATATTTGCACAACATAATTGACTTCTGTGGAGATTCAAATGCAATTTATTTTGACTTTAGCACACCGTGTCTCACGGCATATTATTCATGAATGGACATTATCCCCAGTGGAATGGTCTGCTAGATTAGTGAAAAACTTGGTGAGTTATAAGTCTCAAGAGATAGATTTTAAATGACTGTATGTAGCTGAAGGCTAGTTACAATTGTAAAACCTTAGGGTTCTGTCTGACATATTTATGACTGACTCACAGGAGTTGTAACAAACCCTTTTCAAATGTGCATATGACACCAAACTGAGATTCAGCAGATCTAAAAGGCAGAGCTACTGCCAAGGGACAAGGACAGACAAGAAACTCACTGATTTCAACATAGACAAATGCAAAGTCTTGTGTGTGGGGCAGACTAATCCCACGCACTGGCACAGACTGAGAACTGGCTAGCTGGGAAGCAGGTCTGCTTGAAGCAACCTGATGAACCTGGTGAACTTCTCTTTATTCAACACTCATTAGTCTTATGTGGAATATAATGGGACTTCATCCCACATACAAGAAAGATATTGACAAGCTGGGTTAAGATCAGTGAAGGGCAAAAAGTATTGACTGAGGTTGTAATATGTGCCCTCTGGACAGAACCTGAGAGGAATGGACTTGTGACTGTCCCACAGAAGGAAATGCTTATAGGCACCTAAAAGCTGTCCTCCTATGCTTATGATGAGGTTAGTAAAAAGCTGGAAGTCATTTTTTACTGAGACATAAAATGGGAGGATGAATGGCTATGGTCATCAGTTGAAACAAAAGAGTTTCTGACTAGATGTAACAAGGAAAAAAATCACTGTAAGGATAATCAAGCTTTGGAAGATATTGCCTGGATACCAGCCCTGTTCACATAAGTATGCAAACAAATACTATTTAAAAGAGTTTTGGTGTCCACTTGGAATATAATTAAGACTAATTACTGAAGTAGAAGGCTTTTTAATGGCCTAAATAAGAAACTAATTTCAGAATCACACCTTTCCCCAAGTGAATTGGTATGTATTCCAGAAGTATAGATGCATTCCTGATTTGTCTGGGTAAGAAGCTAAGTCATATTGATGTGAATATGTCATCTTAAATGTAAGTACCTATTAAGTAGGGAGTAATGAGCACCAATGCAATAAATTCTTGGTTTGGAATTGTTGGAACACGGATAAATTATTCTTATGAATCATCCTTGCTCTGATGGTGCTTGGCTTTTGCGCTTTTCTTTATCAGCCTCAGGTAACAGCTGCACTCAGGAGACCTTGTTTTCAGGTAAAAGAGGTGTAAAAGACTGGTTTGGAAAGGCAGCAGAATTTTTGGCCTGAAAAGATTGTGATTGAAACTGCCTCACCCCATGTTATGCTGATAATTTGGAGCTCTTAAAATCTCATTAATGGTGGAAGTGAAATAATGTAGCTACTCACTTGATTTTTGCTTTGATTTGGAAACTGTAGCAGTTCTTCCTCTTCCATCCTTTATCTGTTTTCTTTCTAAGGAAGCTACACAGCTTATTTTATTTCTTCACTCTGAATGCAGTTTTGTCTAAGGTGCACAGCATGTGATTGCAGTCTTATTTCATGAAGAAATGTAAAGTCAAATTTTAAATTATAAGCACAGAGGGAAACAGTAAATAAGTCTGTTTGATGCACTTGTTAAGATAGCAGTTGGTTCAAAATCTCTTGTATATCAGCCTTTGAGACTGCTTTCAGAGATAAAGATAGAATGATGTCTTTCTGAGGAAAAAGTTTTTCAAGCTATAGTTTGTAGCAGTTAAAAATTGTCTGAGATACTTTGAAGGGACTAATGAAAACGGAGAAAGAATGAATTTTATTCTTATTAATTTATTGCTATGTTACTTACATCAGAAATAATGCTTGCTTTAGATATGTTCTAATATATGTAGGAAAATCCTTTATATTAAAAAGTGAATTTGCCATTTAATGATTTAATATGTCTAAAAAATTAGACCAAGCCAAATCCCAAATCGTAGGGAGTTTCTGTGAGAAAACGCAACACCCTCTTTTCTTGTCCTCTCACTCTGTTTTGTAGAACTGTGCTTCTACCCAGGGTCCTGTTTGTTATCCTTGCATTTGGTTTACATGGCAAAGCTTTGGTAGCAGGGACACGACAGAGGTGGATCCTTGAGAAGATAATAGAAGCTGCACCTATGTCTGACAGAGCCAATATCAGCCAGCTTCAAGCCAAAACTGAGCCATCTGTGGCAGTGGTAGCACCTCTGTGACAATATTTTTAAGAAGAGGGGGAAGAGGAGGAGTAGGGAAAGGGGAAGAGGGGGAAGGGAGGGGGAGGGACTCTTTTTCCAAGGGAGCCATGGAAAAACAGTTTGACCCGTTGAAAAAATCTGGAATAAAATCAAAAGCGTGTATGTTTTGAAACAAGATCAGAAACTAACCAGTTTGTTGTGCAAGTTACCGTCAAGTAAGGTAAGTTCAATTCAATTTCCCTTTTTTAATAATAGAAACATCATATTGCAAAAGGATTAAAAAAATACTAATTTAGTCACCCTGATATTATTTTCTGGCAAACTTCAAAATTTCTAGCCATAGAAGAACTTAGACTTGAAGGTTTTTTTCAAATGTGCTCATAGCATGTTTATTATATATCTATATCCTGTTAATTGAAGAAGTTATTCCCAAATTCACTAATTAACTTATATAATTTTGGTGAAGAACAGAGGTGATCAGTACATATCTATTTAGGTGGTTCCAAAAAACATTATTTCCAGCAACAATCTGCATGAGGAATCATACTAATGATTCAATGGAATAGTATACAAGTTAATTCCAAATCCGTTTTTTTACTTAAAATGGAAAATGTGAATAAAAAGCCCCCCCGCCTACAATGATCAGGTAACTTATTACTACTTGGTATACTGGATTTTTAAAAATATTATCTCCATTTGTAACATGGTCAAAACCAGAGTGTTTTAATTTTAAAAATATCTGTTCAAATACTGTGGGAAGAGAAAGTTTTACCCAGGTTACAAGAAATCTCTGAGCAAAGCTATGTCTGGTTCACTTGCAAGCAGTCTCAGATGCAGTATGCAGAGTTCAGTATGCAGGCTACACATTTAATCCCAGAGAATGAATATAATTCTAAAAAGGTTACTGGTGAGTGATGTGTGTCATTCAGAAATAAATTTCTATGGTTCTTCAGCAGAGCATCTGACCAGATTCCTGGCTTCCATATAATTTTAATACCATTTCAACTGTGTGTCATGGTTTGACACTGGGTGCAATGCCAGTGCCCCATGAAAATATATTTTTACCAGTAACTGCTGTCAGATATGATCAGGAACAGAGCCGAGCAGGCTCAAACTTAGAAGAAAAAAAAACTTTATTAATCTACACTAAAGGAAAGAAACGCACAGGAAACAGAATGAAAACTCTCCAAAACTTTCCTCCTCCTCCTTCCACCCTTCACACAATCAGACAAAACCTTGGATTTCCTGATCAGTTAACAATACTCAAATAATCAATTCTCAGTCCATCAAAGAAGAGAGGAGTCCCTCTTGTAAACCATAGTGTCCTTCCATGTCTGGTGCTCTCACCACCGTCCATGGACCGAAACTGCTCCCAGGATTCAACGATGCTTTGCCAAGTATCACAGGCTCCTTTTTTGGGACAACAGTCCCCCCTATTTTACAACCCCTGGGGCCGAGGGTCTCTTCTTCCGTGAAGACAGAGGGCACCACCACACCCTCTTCATCTTCTCTTCTTCCCTGAAGACAGAGGGTGTGGCGGTCCAGTGGCTTTGACCCTCATGGTCGTCCCGGCTAGCTCGTCCACAGACTGCCATAGGATAAAAGAGTCTGCTCCGAGTCCTGAGCCCTGGGAATCAGGAAACAGTCAGAAGAAGCGAGGCTTCTTCCCACTGTAAAGGCAGTGAACGTCGAGAGCAAAGGGGTGAAAGAGGAGGCAGTCAGCCCAACAGGTCCAAGGTNACACCCTCTTCATCTTCTCTTCTTCCCTGAAGACAGAGGGTGTGGCGGTCCAGTGGCTTTGACCCTCATGGTCGTCCCGGCTAGCTCGTCCACAGACTGCCATAGGATAAAAGAGTCTGCTCCGAGTCCTGAGCCCTGGGAATCAGGAAACAGTCAGAAGAAGCGAGGCTTCTTCCCACTGTAAAGGCAGTGAACGTCGAGAGCAAAGGGGTGAAAGAGGAGGCAGTCAGCCCAACAGGTCCAAGGTAGACGGTTTATTTCCCGAACTACGAACAAGAGCCAACTGACCCACGAAGAGTTGGAAGCATTGACTTTGAAAGGGGGCTGGTAACAAGGGGTGGCAACAAAATTCAACCAATAGGGAACATGCATAGGAGGAGTTTAGGGTGGGATTATGTTAACATATCACTAATCAGGATATCGACTCATAAATGACATTTCTTAAAACCAACAATATATTGAGTATGACAGAACTTTCCAATAGAAAGGGATGGGTATTACTGAGATTGATGGGTATATGGGTTAGGGCTTAACTGATAGACATAGAAATTCCTAGAATAAGAGGCAGAACAAGGGTGAATGACAGGTAAGTTGGGGAGGGGACAGACTTTATTTGGTATCATGGACAGGGTAAAGGGAGGAGTGGGGCAAACCACTTTTATAGATTTTAAGGGAGAACAGACAATATCAAATTTAATTAACTTCTAAAGATAACCGACTTATATAAAACTTCATTCTGCACCACCACAAGAGGGCACCACCACACCATCTTCATCTTCTCTTCTTTCTCCTCCTCTTCACACTTGGCATCACTGCAGCAGGTCACCTTATCTGGCATCCAGCCACTGCATCCACCTAAATGCAGTCTCATGTATTAAAGACAGATTGGTTCAGTCTATGGCTATACAAGAAAAGTCCAGCCAAAGCCACTCCATCATCTCCTCCCGCTTTGGATTCTTCCCATCAATTCCTCTAACGTCACAGGATTCCAGGCTGTCTCTCTTCTCACTCAAAACACTGCTCAGGAGGATTAATGTTTCATAAAGTTTCCTTTTCCCAAGGAAGGGTTAAAAGTTTCAGGCTCTACTGCCGTCGGGAAGCCTCACAGCAACTCCAGGACTCCCACGGCCGGGAACCTCCCCCGCTCCGCTCCTCGGCCGGCACAGTCTCTCTCTCTGGGCGGGAGGAGAAGGCAAAAAAACCATCTCATTTTCTCTCCACCCTTGCATCCTGCAGAAGCTGGCTCAGTTCCATTTCCTTCCACCCTCTCTCTCTCTCCGGGCTCCGGCCTACCTCTCTGCTCAGGCCGCATGGCTGCCCCTTCCCCACCCAGGCCCAGGCCCAGGCTTCAGGCCCAGGCTCGGCGGGGGAGGAGATCTGCTCCCTTCAACAGCCAGAACACAAAAGGAAGTTCCTCTGGGATTCTCTCCTTTATCTCCCTATGTTCTCAGAGGTGACAAATCTCTTCAGTGGTCATACCAGGTGTCAATATTCAATCTGACCACTGATTGGTTTGACTGTAACTTCCTTAAAAAACTCACTTTCTTTTCAAACCAGGACACTGTGGTTCTGTAAGAGCCTCACTCAAAAACTACTTCTGTCACATAGAAACTTCTGCAAGAAAGGAAACAGTTTCATACTACTGCTCTTTGTATTAAAATATTGAAGAGACAGCAAGTACCCCTTCACCACCAGTCAAAATGAAAGTACTAACTTGTCCATTTCATTTTACCCAGATTCTGCTTCAATGATGTTGACAGGAATTTTGCAGTCTCTTATTTTGTCTCTTCTCTCCATGTTCTTCAAGGTAGTTTTAAATAGAAATACATATGTGACCCTGAAAACCATGTACAATTCCTATAGATATTTTGACACAAATCTGACCTTCAGTATGCAATTAACTCATTTTTTTGTCTCCAAAAAAATGTTTGTCTCCATTCTGTTTAGAGCGGAAAATATTCTAGTGAGTTCAAATATATTTTCTTCCATTGCAGAATACATGGCAATAGGTCTTAAATTTCTTATCCATTTAGAAGGTCTCTTCAGCTTAAGACTTTAAAAGAGAGAGGGATGCAAATTTGGTGCTGTAATTTCTTTCATATTTCTATTCTAAAACATGACTCAAAGGACATATCTATGAATCTTCCTGTACTCACCTAGTACAGGTGACAAATACAGTTAACAAATCTTGTGTGGACCAAAAAAAAGAGGGACTTCTCAGAACTAAGTGCATAGGTCAAACAATGTATGTGATGCATTCAAAATAAACAGAAGCTATGAGAGAGTATATGCAGATATTTTAGGAAAAGACTCATCTAGATTATTTTCAATGATATCTTGGCACACTCCAATAATATTGTATAGCATTTAAATGGGAGTTTTTACATCTTCTAAAAATTATTTTAACCATTATATCATTTTTAAACTATTATATAGACCAAAATGTTCCTACAGTGTATTGTCTTAAAGTTACATCTTAAATTTATAGAAGTACTCTGCGGTACAACTTCCTTGGCTCCATACCGGATACTCATTCACCTACAGTACAGTAGATCCCAACTGTCCAATATTTTCATAGAAACATAATGAAGCATAGTGTACACCATCTTCAGGCAAGTATTCTGTGTATCCAGCAGTGCTTTTGAACTCCAGGCACAGGATCCGCTAAAAACCCCACAGTGACTATAAGCATATTTCTACTGATGCTGTTTTCAATTAACTCTCCTTTGAACAGACCTGATTTTAGGAACTTAGAATGCAGAAAATAGGCGTACTCCTCGATCTAATGCACTTATCAAGCATCACATATGAAATCAATACCAGGAATATGCATAGCTGGGATTCACATCACCGGGCCAATTCTCTTTCTGCAACAAGTTTCAGCACATATAGCTAGCAATGTCTTTTCTCTCAGTAGATACCTTCTGAAAAATTCTTTCCACACCTTTATCTTTATTATGCATCTCTTAGAACATTAACCTTGCATTTTCTTTTTTTTTTTTTTTTTTTTTTTACAAAGCAGAGATTGTACTGTCTTGTCCCTGAAGAGATGGGAGATAACATTTTTGTTTTGTTGTAAAGAGGCAAAAAGTAAAATGACTCTCATTCCTGATTTCAAGAGAACTGTGATGGGATAGGAGAACAAAAATAACTCAAAGTAGCTCACTAGACTTTTATCAGAAGAAAAAGACAGTGGGTTTGAAGGCTGTGATATTGAGGCATCAGTTTAACAAGTCAACTCTAGCTTATTTCTCTAGTAGAGGCACATCCGGTCAGAGAAGTCTTAGGAAGAAAGAGAAGTTAACCTATGAACACATTCATTTTCCTTGTCTTTATATATCATAATGCCAGCCATACTTATAAATGTATACAGAAACATATTTCCAGTGTGGTCATGCATCTCCTCCCAGATAGGAATATGTTATTCAGTAGAGAATCTGACAGAGAAAGTGCAAGAGCTCTGAAATTAGCTGTATGTTTTAAACAGCAAAATATATACACACGTATGAAATATATGCTTCCTCTAGTTTTGAAGATAAGTGTACAATTTTCTGCTTGGAGTTCAAAGTGTGTATGCAATCTGCAGTACAAAATTATGCTGTAGAGTCATTAATACCCAGGCAATCGCTATTACTTTTACAATATACACTTCTGTTCTTTCTCCAGTTTTCAACTATCACACTTCTAGTGGTAAAAAACTAAGTCATAAAATCACAGAATGATTTGGATTGGAAGGGACCCTAAAGATCATCTCATATCAACACCTTTGCCTTGGGCANAAAACTGTCACCATTTTCTTGTCACTCTGTCCCAGTATAAAACGTCCCTTTCCCTCCTTTTTATAAGTCCCATTTAGATACTACAAGGATGCAATGAATTCTCCCTGAAGCCTGGTCTTCTTCATTCTTAACAACACAGTGCTAAAAAATCCCTGATTTCACACAACTGACTCTAGGTATTTTCTTTCTTATCTACTAGAAGCATCATAAAGGGAGTTTAAACCTATGGATAATGACTCATACATCTTTTAGATGGCATACAGGTTAACATTGCTGTTCATACTCATGCCAAGACTGTGCTAATTGCAAATATTTCTTGCCGAGTAAAATATCTATGATTAGAACATGGAGGTCTCCAAATTTCTTAAATGGTAAGCCCCATATAATAAATCTTTTTTACTGTCCTATCATGTTTGCTGGCTTTCAAATGATGGTTAAAGGGAAGATGTAGCTGTCATCTGAAGAAAATCTAGCTAATTGAAAAAATCTTACATTATACCAGTAACATTGTAACAATTAGAATTATATTAATGACACATAGATGCAAAAGCATTACATGCACATATATTCTCTTAATGAGCTGCTGCTGTGCAGAGGTGCATTTTCATCAGGCACCATGTTCAGTGATCATCATTCAGTGGTCCTAGATCAAAAGTAGAATATGCTGATACTAAGGAACATGTAGAAATTATAATCTATAAGAAATGCATGGTCTCAAAGGCAGTTAAAGGTAAACAGGAATATTGTCTTGGAAAAGCAGCCCAGTGTACTGAAGTAATGTAATTTGGATCCTTCCATGACTGGCAATATGGAGCTGACTACAGGCTGTGTATGGAAGTTGAACGTGAAAATCACAGTTCTCCTTACTTTAGAATCTGGGATGTAAGATTCAGTGCAGTATTCTGTATGGCTACTGTTGTGTTAAAAGTACCACAGTTTGGCAGAATAAACCCTCCAAAACATTGCTTTCCAGCTGGCCCTCAGAAATCAAAGGGGCTGGATGTGACTAGGCTTAATTCCTGATTATAACCAATTCGGTGCTGTAATTCTGGTTGTGTTCCCAGGTACAACAATAATGTGGGTAACATCATTAGATTGGTGTCATTCACAATCATAAATTCGCCAATACTGCAGTTAACCATTTCAACACTATGTCTGGTTGAGTTCAATAAGAACTTTGACAAACAGATTTATCAGCAGTGTAGTTTATTGGAGCAAGAGTTTATAGATTCCTTTATATTGCTGGTGATAAATTCACTAGACCTGCAAAACATAAATATATAGTGCTATGTACCGGTATTCCCAGGTCTACTTCAGCATGGTTGGAGGTACAAATCTTACCAAAGAGTCACCCGTGCTTTGTGGAGGAGAAAGAAGTAAATCCATCAGTTTTGTCTCCAAGGTAGCTGTATTCTCTACCACTGAGAATTTTATGTGCCAATTTATACTTTTGGGAGGAGTGGAGATGTGACGCTAGTCCAGTATTCTGTCATTGCCATGTGTAAAAGAGGTGTATAAAGAGTAACAGATTTATGGACTGTGGGTCTTGCATAAGGACTGAACAGGACACCTTACGATCACTCCCTCTTCTCCTGGGTTGATAGCAGTGATAAAGGTCATCCAGCCTCCACCCGATAGCCTATCACCTCCTCAGAATGACATTATGCCAATGATGATCTCTTAGCCACACACCTCATGGCCTATCTCATGGTTGTAGGACTGATCTCCTACAGCTATCTATCAAAGTATCATTTTATTATTGTTGCTGTGGTCACGGGG